>JAJLUN010000002.1:0-148567 GCA_030564365.1 Blastobotrys arbuscula | reverse complement strand
AAGCTGTTGTAATTAAAGAGAGTGAAGTATTAAAAAGCTGACTTTAGTCGATGAAGAAAGAGTAAAAAAAAAAAATAAAGGCTTAGGGACCAGGAATGATTATGAATTATATAGTTTTCAAAATATATTGGATCACTTGGAATAACAACTGCTTTGATTGAAATTAGGTAGAGGAGAAAAAAAAAAAAAAATTCCTGTATAATAAATTTACTGCCAAACTCAATTAAAGTTTTGATGTTAATCCTTTTTGAGATCGGATTTATCAAGCTTGATAGTCGAATTTTTTTTTTTTTTTCCCTATGTTACCAAAAGATCTAGTTTTCTTCTATAAAAAAAGCAAGGAAATACTTAGTTTGTGTCTTAAAAAAAAGGGGACTGTTGGACTATTGCATAGGGCTCGAAAAAAAATCTAAATATGTCGATGTTTGACAATTTCTGTCAGAATTCTGGGTGCTCATTTTTTAGGTTTAAGCGAGAAAAATAAATAAAAAGATGACAGCAAGTAGAGAAATGAAACAAAAGCTAGGCTGTTCATTTAAAAGTACCCATTTTAAACGAACAAAACAATTGCCAGTTAGCCATCGAACAGATAACCATGCCAATGCAAATTCTCTGGTAAAGCGATATTTCTTCTATAATTTTTTTTTTTTTTTTTTTTTTTGATTTACATGAATCCTATTCAGGAATATTTTTCAGAAATCGTAAAGAGAAAATTTAGCGAGTATTTCGCCATGACCCCATTGCTTCAACTTGGAACTTACCGATAATAAGCATAAAAATGAACTGTTGCTGCTTGGCTTGCAGATTTCAATAATATAACAAAGCCTAATAATGTGATTCAATCAATTCTATAGTGCTCCCATCTTAAATACATACTAGCTGGGTTATTTTTAAAAGAAAAGGAATTTGCTAACCTATACAAATAGGTTGTATGTGGGATTTTCCAGCCTTAAAAATATTTATTTATTTATTTATTTACTCCACCATACAAAACTCTACTATAATCCATCTATTTGTCTGTAAAACTACTTCTGGTCTGTTCTACCTCTATTTTTTAAAAAAACTTAAAGTGTGATAGAGCTCTATATATTATATTATAATAATCAATTGACAAATTTAAATTTAAATTTAAATTTAAAGGGTAAAATCAGAACAGAGACTCGCGAAGGCTCTTAGTTAGCCCTATCTAAAAAATATTTAGCGAGGTGGGATTCAAAGGGTTGGCCAAGCTCTGAAAACGTAGAAAGTTGGGTGATGTAAATGCCTTTAAGGGTCCTTTATTTGGTAAAGTATGAGTATATTATCAGCCTTATACAAGCGGATATTCTGGAAAAGGTTTATAGAGCTGAAGTTTATACATAGAAAGATAAATCACTATGATAAACCTGGTTTGACCTTGATCCTTGAGCTTCCGTGTGAAATTTGACCTCCTTGTACGTTTCCGGTAATGCATAAGAGGTGAAAAAAAAAATTTAGTGAGTTCCCCGATTGGTATTATGAATTAATATTTCTAAAAGCATACGATTGAAAAAAAAAAAAAAACATTTATTTTTCGAGCTCAAAGCTAAAAAATTATAGACAAAACAATTCAGGTTTGAGGATATATTTTCTCTAAGATTCCTAGCAATTTCCATTTTTGGTCGCATCCAAAACTTTAATTTTAGATAAAGTGATTGAACCATCTTAACTTGCAATTTGGCAAAATCTACAACTGAAGCTAAACAAGGCCATTCCGGGATTAATTATTACTAAATCTACATAAAACTCCTTGATATCAGATATACATATATACTAGATTTTAATATGTTCTATATATATATATGAGTCCCGAATTTGGAGGTGGTCGGAATCCCTTCTTTCGAAGTTGTTTCACCAAAGGTCTAGAACTCTTTAAATATATACTTGGTTAATATTTCATTTAACTTCAGCGCTAGCAATATTGCCGCTCTTGCTTCTATTAATGAGGTTAACATTATGACGATAAAAGGTCTACTGCTATAAACCTGAGTAATTATATTTGAAAAACTCCCCCGATCAAAGCATCGCCCTAGAGGGTTTTCCCATATAGTTTTAAGACTGCGGAAATAGTATATTGAAAACAAGGGCCTTTCATTTTTATTATTTCGCGACTGACTTTGCAATGGTAAAAGAGATGTTATGTCTTATATGTCGCGAATAAAATATTTGGGTTCGACTGTTTGAAAAATGATACGGATGTGTGGAATTCAAATGAAAAACTTACTTTTACAAGCTGAAAAACTCTCACAGGATTTTTAATCTTTGTACAACCCCCGGACTTAGATTTGAAGACTATTATGTACTGTATAAATCTCTATATATAGGACTCTGAAGAGAAAATTATAAGCTTAACTGTTGTAGCTATTTCATGCTACATGATAGCGAATTAGGTTTACGATTCATTGAGTTATAACCTGAATTTGTACATAGAACTATGCACGAAGGTTCATCAATATACGGCATTATTGCCTGCCTTAAGGTAAGGTTAAGGAAATCTAAAATTAAGGTTTCCTGGGCAGGATTTTCTTTTTATACTGAATATTTATCAGCGACCGCGGCTATATATCATTAATGCGCAATTTGCGTAGTTGCAATAATTTATAAGTCAATTTAAGCTATTTGGGCGCCAACCATAACGACCAGCTATTTTGGTATATTTAATCTAGTAAGGCCAGAACGCAAGTTGTAATTCCTTAAAATTCAAACACGGCGGTAACACCTCCCGTATTTGCACTGTGATAAAAATCCCCGGATGCATAAAAAAAAGGCTTGCTAGAATATAATATCCTCCGCAGATTATTATGAAAACAATTAAAGTGGCATAACCATTCATTAGAGTAGGTTTTTTTTTTTTTTGCATGAATAACAAGTTATAGTAATTATAAGATATTATATTTTTTCATTTAAATGTAGGTGGGGGTTTTCTTTCTATCTCGACGCACTGATTGTTACTACAGGCGCTCCACAAGGGCAAGTCTCTCATTATATAAGACTTAAACCGTACTAAAATTGTGAAAACATTCCAAAACTAGGCTTCAGGATTTTAAAGAAGATGATGAATATTGACAGCTTTAAACTCAATGGCTTTGATTGATTGAATGATTGGCTTTTACATAAAATGATCATTAGCCAAAACATTTTGAGTGCATTGGTCTACCCGTATTTTTAGTAAATGGAAGAAAAGGCGTGAATACATAGCTTCAGACAGTATTTCATGACTGAATACTGTTATGTCATTCAAGTAGATGCAACATGCATGATTTAGTAGCAGTAGTATATATATAAATCGCTAGCTGGCCAGAAAATCTTGGTGCGCCCAGTCTATTAATGCAAAAAAATAAAATAAAGATACGCTGGCTTGCAAGATAGTAGCAGACTCACTTTTCTCATGAAACTAGCTTTTTTTATGCTTGTATAAATCTAAGGCTTCCGAAAAAACAGCCGTTAAAAAGTATTAATTAAAAACCCAGATAAATGCCATCCTCAGTGAACTCATTAGGGCCATTCGAAAAAAGATTATAAATGATATAGTATAAATAACAATTATATAAACATCTTGGTATACAGAAATTGATAAATTGGAATATAAATAACTTCAAACTCCAGGGGATAAAAGAGCTGATAGCTAATAGATTATCTATAGACCCCAAACTACAGGTAGTTCCCATAGCACATTCCAACCCAAACGGAAAATCTTTGGTGCAAATACTTCTAAGCTATTGATGTGCGTTAGTCACTGCTAGATGTACCGTTGTGCTATCGGGGACGCTAGCGTTGAAACTTGGGCCGATTTAGCTGCCCTGAAGATAAAATTACAGTTGGTACGGTTGTATTTCGAAGCTAAAGAGCTCTATATGCTCCGTCCTTCTTACCTCGAGACCTGTAAAAGTACTAATAAAGTGAAATCATTTTGTAGCCGAATTTCTGTTTGGTTGTGTATCTAACTGCATATGTTGAATTTCCAATACTATTAATATGTTTTAGATATCGAAAAGAAGAAAAAAGTTAAAACCAAAATTTGTAACTTCATGTAAAAATGCCGTGTTCCTTATAAAAGTCACAAAACAATTCTGGATCGAATTTACAATAAAAGAGAGGGCCAAAAACAGCACCCGAGCTGGAAAATTACAAACCAACAACGTCACCGTTGTTAGTTTTCTCAACTTCAGCTGGAGAGAAACCCGCACCTTCACTGGGTGGAGCAGAAGCGGCTGGAGAGGCAGCAGCGCCGGCAGCGCCGGCAGGAGTTGCCACAGGTACGACTGGAACGGCTGAGTTAGGTAATAGAGTAACCTTTGGACTATAAGTATGGCAAACTGGAAAGACCAGAGCAACTGGAGCTGGAACTCTTGGGACGCAAATTGGACAGTTGGCATCTGGAGCAGCATAAGAAGCACAGGGGGGGAATAACAGTGACCGGACTACCGGAAGACAAGGAGGTATAAATGGACAATTTAGTAGTTAGCAATAGGCAGGTAACACATGGAAGAATTTCTTTGGTGCAGCCAATATCACAAACAAGATTACTAAGAGCCGGCATAGTAATTACAGGAGAAACAATAAACCATATGTAGATGAATTGAGATAGTCTTGGGATACAAAAAATGATATACAACAGTAAACAAATTATCGAGATGGTTGAAATGTACTGAAGAACAATACACAATAAGCTGAAAAAATTTAGGCTAAGTACACAAGAAAAGGCAAAAATAGAGTTTTTAGATATCATCCAATTATGGTATGTACTCAACTAAAAATGATAAATAATGCTAAGTTCATCGCAGAGCAGAGTAAAAAAATAATATTTTTATTAAGATTTATATTACGGTATTATTATTTTTGTAAGTTTTTGGCTAAATGCGCGATCAAATCATCATCTTTTGGCGAAACTTTTTTTTCTTTTTTATCATATATTGGAACGCACGCATTCTACCTTTAAAACTAAGAATATGAACAGTTTTATCCAGAACAAACTTAAATCAATAAGACACCAAGCTCATTAACAAAATCATGAAGCTAGTTATGGAAAGATTTTTATCACATGCGTAGTTTCTTTTTGGGTCACTTTTTCTCCCTATCATTGTGGCCTTACCCTCTTTCATTTTTGGGGGCCATACGGTCCCGTCGTACACTGAATATCTATTAGGTTACAAGATGATTTATTAATTTATTATTATCATCAAATTAGTTGTTATTAAATATAAACAAATAGATGGATAGTTTTACATATAGTTATCCAACTATCCCAATAGTACATAAATAAACATTACTAATAATCACCAAATTATTAGTAATCAACATAACAAAATAGAAGCATCAATAGAATAATGGAGGTTAAGCCAAACCATTGAGTAGTTTAGTACTCAGAAGCCAACAAATAGTTATGTTCAAATAGACAGTATTACAGTGTGAAAGAAAGTAACGTAGAAGTACAGAAACCTGAACCTAAACGGTGATATTGAAAATAAACCAAACAAGGCAACGAAACAACCAGCAGCATTCGATCGCGTTAAATTAAGGGGGATATAGAAGTACCAGCATTGCTAACAGCTCTTTAAGAGGCTATTGCAGCTTAGATCGAAGCCGCCTCTAACCTGTTACAACAATTTGGATGCTCTAAAAGTGTTACGAAAGGGTATTCAGAGCAGTAGAGTTTGCCGAAATTTTATACCATTAATGTTCACCTGCATTAAATTCTGCATCTTAACGTTTTAGTTATTGATGGTTTACCTATATACTATATCGTCGATCAAAGTTCAGTTACAACTTAATCTATTAAGAGTGAAATGCTCCAACGGTTTAGGTTAGCTTAAAACATCCAAAGTACGAGGGGTAATGGCTCATAAGTATATATCCGTGAATAATGGCTCAGGGGAATTTGCAAGGTGGGGGGGGGGATTGACTAGATCCGTCGCATGAAAGGATGAACTGAGCCGCACCTGAATTCTAAGCGCCACCTCCCATCGTTGAAGCTCAGCATGCAACGCCCACCACGTGTTACGCGCGTGTAAAGCCTTAAATCCCTGAAAAATATGTAAACAACTGAATCTCTCAACAAAACATTAATGAAAAAACAAGATATATCAAATGAATAAAAAAAAATGTGCGTATTATATACTGAAGAAAGTATGTACTTATTTAAACAAAAAAATCTACTCTGTATAATTCAAAACTGAAAACATTGCAAATAAACGTTCTTTTACAACAACATAGCGGTGCCAAAAACAGCTGCAATAACGGCTACAGATACGGTGTCAGAAAAAGCAGCACCGCGGGCCAGCCCTTCTGGCTGAGCGGCTTGTTCACTGGCAGCTTCAGGTGCACTCTTTGGAGAAGCAGCTGGGATAGCAGCAGCGGCAGCCCTTGGAGCTGCGGCGACTGGGACGCAAGATGGGCAGTTAGAGGCAGATGCAGCGTAAGAGGCGCATGGAGAAACCACAGTGACTGGGTTGCCGGAGGAAATGGTGGCGTAAGTTGGCAATTCGGCGATAAAGAAAGCGCAGGTTTGACATGGTACAATTTCCTTGGTGTAGACTGCTTCACAGACAACGTTGGTCATGCATGGGACAGTGACCACTGGGTAGACCACATAAAGTCCGCACACATCCAAGCAGCAAATGCTGACGGCTTGGGTCAGGGTGGCCGGTAGTTGTAGGTCTCCGATGACAGTGGCGGTGATTGATGGGCCGCTGGCAATGCTGGAAGTGCTGGAGGTAGGAACTGTAGTTGAGGAGGATGGAGCTGATGATAATATGACAAATTTGATGGAGATGAACTGATGGTGGAGGATGCAGGTGGGACACTTGAAGATGTAGATGGGACGCTGGATGATGGAGTACTGGATGATGGAACGCTTGAAGGTGGAGCACTAGTAGATGGAGCGCTAGTGGATAGAGCAGAAGATAATGGTACGGAGGATGCAGGTGCAGAGGGTTATTATTTGTATACACACCACACCACTGCTGCAAAAGTTATTATAATGCGTGGATAAATACTATGACATTAAAAGGACAATTAGTATTTGGGCAATGTTTTGGTTTTAATTGGATTTTGGATTATGCTGCTGAAAATTTCAATCCGGGGTTATATATGTTAACGGGATACCTCAACAGTAGCAGTCAGCGTTACAAGAACACTCGAATCGATCCGAAATTTTACTAATTTTTCATCTGGCGCTATAGCAATTCGGTTGTAAAACAGGAGATTTGGTGCAGCCAAGCTAAAAGCCAAAATCGCTCTTTACCTCCTTCGTGGTTCATATGTTTTAATTTTTCGTCAAGTTTCAAAAAACCCAACTTTAAGTACTAACTTTAAACCAGTATAAGAGATTATCTATATTACCTGTTTAGTTTATTATTTTACCTCTTGATATTTGAACTTTTTAAAAAACTGTACTAATGCGTCCTTTACCAGCTAAAGTTGACCCTGAGCCAGGCTAAATTATTATTAAATTTTTTTTTTTTTTAGGGCTCAATCTCAGGGAAGTTAAGGGGCCAGATCTTAAATTTAGTACCCCACGCTGCATTGAAGTACAATCAATTGAATCTTCGACGCCTGCCACCACAACTTTCCTTCAGTGCTTATTTTTTTTTTTTAAACTCTATTTTTCCGACGCATGTGTGGGTCTTTTATTTTAAACATTTCTGCTAACTAAACCAAAACTTTACCATCCGCATTGTCTTTTTTCTTATTTGTTGGTAACCAAAGAGGTTGCTATGATTATCGAGATTTAAACAAATGTTTGTCGCCTGTCTATTCGAAATAGTACCATAGCTTGACACCTGCAGTCAAAGACATTGATCTTGCAGGTACCAGTTAGCACTGCAGTAGAAGATATCATGTGTAAACATTGAGCATTTATAAGGTTGTAATTTTGAGCGAACACGATTGGTTATTGACGAATGAGGAAACACGGTGGGGGTGCGTGGGATTGAGGATTGGTCTCCTTGTGTACTATTTTTGGTCTACCTCCTTGCTCTTTTCCGGTTTTGCTCCCCTGAGATTTTAAAAAATTGTTGTATAGGGGAAATTTTACGCGACGTGTTTACAACCATTCTAAACCTATAATTTTTCAATTACGTTACAACCAACATTAATCGCCGATAGTAACGACTGGACTTGTGAGTTGTTAATTAGTTGGGTTGGATAATTATCATCCAACGACATGAAGCTTCTAGTTTTCTAAGTGGTCCCACTCCTGTTGTATTTCCTCGGGTAATTTATCTTACCAGTTTCGTTGCAGTTAAATTTTCTCCTTTCTTCATTTGCTCTAAACAATCACGGTCTTGGCCCCAAAAAATAAAAAATAAATAATAAACGAAAAATAAAAATTTTTCAATGGAGGTGGTAAATTTGTAAGCTTCGATACCTTGCATAATCATTATGACTTGTATGCATTTTGGATACGGATATCATAAGCTTAATGTTATGACGAATAGGTGCCAGTGTGAACTTGTTCAAGCTGTAATGCCTCAAATTGTTGATAATATGTAAACTTATAGTGCCCCACCTGGCTGATCTTCAACTTACGCGATACAGCTTAACTCAAATGTTTGGTATCCCAGAACAGTATTAACAATCGCGCATGAATGCAATAACTGTATACTATAGTTTATGTACCAGTAATTTTTATTGTATGCCAGCGATGTTGAGTAGACGCGACTTCCTGTATAGCTAGATTATAGTTGTCAAGCGTTTTTTTGGGTGTAACTTTTTTGACATATCCCATAAGCTGTACAGAAACTAAATTCATTTACTACAATTTAAACTAGTTGGTAACCTATCAAAACATAGAACTGGCGTTTTCAAGCGTATGAAAGTTTAAAAAAAAAAACCAAAAAATACAGTAACTTTTCAGATCATCCTCTCAAAGTAGCTAAGTTTATTATAAGTGAGATCTGATAAATCTATCGCACTACCGACTTCACCGTTACTAAATTTGATCGATCATGATTGAAATATTTTTGATACCCTGTAATGTGGTACCCTTAAAACACAGCATGGCTTATAATGTTGTGCCAATTTCCACCAACACCTATTGGTAACTAAAACTAAAACTTGCGGTAGGGTTAGGTAGTAAAAATAACTTTGGCAAACTTCGCTGTCTTCGATCTGCAGAGATATTTATCGTTTACGATCGATTAGCAATAGGCTTAAGGCAGATTTTGTGTTATTGCCGGAGTTTTTAATAATAACAATGTGCCTCAAAATCTTTTTTTCAGTACCCCCATCGGAAATTTATAACGTTTGATAACGAAATGAGGATTAGGATATAAATATGCAAACTTGGGCCAGAAAGTCCTCTTTTTTTTTTTTTTTTTTTTTTTTCCCTCCACTTCAATATTCTTTTTTATTATCTGTTTTTACTATTAACAGCAGAGAAATAAAAAACATAATAAGGATAAAACAACTGTGCGTGTTGATTAAAAACCTTCTACATCAAAGTATCACTGATATCACAGTATCCTCCTCTCCCTGCCCCCAATTAAATTTGTGCAAAAACAGTTTTTAATTAAATCAACGCTTGTATATTCTAAAACTCTAACCTGCGCACTAACATTAATACTAACGCCAATTGAAACCACCACTATTTTTTTATAAGTATTTTTTTTCAAGCTGTGATACATTTTTTGTTTTTTCCCCCCTCCCCTTTTAAATTTTTTTTTCTTTTCTTTACAACTCATCATTTACAAAAAGAATAACAAAAAAAAAAAAAAAAAAATAGCCATGTTCCGCGACCAACCACGGAAGATTTCATTCAATGTCAGCGATCATTATCAAATTATTGATATAGTAGGAGAAGGTGCGTATGGTATTGTATGCAGTGCATTACATAAACCAACGAATCAAAAAGTGGCCATTAAAAAAATCACTCCATTTGATCGATCAATGTTTTGTGTACGTACATTACGAGAAATGAAACTACTCAAACATTTCGACCATGAAAATATTATCAGCATTCTGGATATTCAAAAACCTATAGATTACCAATCATTCCACGAAGTATATTTAATTCAAGAGTTGATGGAGACCGATATGCATCGAGTCATTAGAACACAGACTCTAAGTGATGACCACTGTCAATATTTTATTTATCAAACATTGAGAGCATTAAAGGCTATGCATAGTGCCAATGTTTTGCATCGGGATTTAAAACCATCTAATTTATTATTGAATGCTAATTGTGATTTGAAAGTGTGTGATTTTGGACTGGCCAGACCGGCGGCCGCCACTGATGATAATTTCGGGTTCATGACCGAGTACGTGGCTACACGGTGGTATAGAGCACCCGAAATCATGTTGACGTTTCAAGAGTATACCAAGGCCATTGATGTGTGGAGTGTGGGGTGTATTTTGGCAGAAATGTTGAGTGGGAGGCCATTGTTCGCTGGGAAAGATTATCATAACCAATTGACATTAATTTTGGATGTACTGGGTACACCTACGATGGAGGATTATTATTCAGTGAAAAGTAAACGTGCCAGAGAATATTTGAGATCACTACCGTTTAAGAAAAAGACACCACTTATAAACATGTTCCCCAAGGCTAATCCATTGGCGATAGATTTGTTGGAAAACATGTTGGAATTCAACCCTGCTAAACGGTTGTCAGTAGAAGACGCGCTGAAACATCCATATTTGGAGCCATATCATGATCCAGAGGATGAACCAACGGCTGAGCCGTTGCCAGAGAATTTCTTTGATTTTGATAGAAAGAAGGATGAGTTGAGTACCACTGAGTTGAAACGGTTGATTTACGAAGAAGTTATGCAGGTATAATAAATAAAATAAAATAAAATAAATAAAAAAAAAAAATTATAAAAAAAAAGATGCAGTAATATTATATATTACGGATATGATTATTCGTTATTCGTAAAAGTTTAGTACATATGTTAGCCCGTCGTCGTTTTCGTAAAAAGTGGTTTGTGGAGGTTGGGTGTTTGTGAGATCTAGTACACTTTGACCGTGTACATTATGAGTATTATTAAAAGGATGCAAAGGGGTTAGTAGATCGTACTGGTCTGTATAATAATGGTTGTAGTTATAGTGGTGGTAATTATAATTATTAGTACTATTAGCATTATTATCATCGTACGGCTGGAGTTGGTGGAGATTATCAAGCGGAGAAGGGCTTGTCAACAGCTCAGGACTATCCGAAATGAATGATTCTGGTGACGAGCATTCAGGATTAGTATTAATATTAACAGCTAACGTATTCTTTGGTGCCTTTTTACATTTCAATTCGTGACGTTTTTTTATATCCGGCCGAGTATATCTACTGAAACAAAACTGGCAACTGTATGGTTTCTGCCCTGTATGATGCATCATGTGTCGTCGTAAATGTTTGGCATGAGTATATTTTTTGTCACAAAATGCACATGGGAACTTGCCATCTTTGTTACGTTTTTGGTTCTGTGCTTTGGCTCGGATAAACTCAATGGCCGCTTTTTCAATCGCCCCATCGTCGCCTGTTAAAGTGCTGAGGCTGGTGAAGTCGGGAACGATGAAGTTTGTAGTTGAGGCTGGTTTGAGATCTCGAATGGACATGTTGCATACAAAGTAATAAATAAGCTTTTACAGAAATAAAAAAAATTATTTGTGGAGAATGGCTGATATTTATCTATTTTATAGATAGGTTAGATTTTTTGACGCCATAAAAACTTTTATACTTCCACGTTATGGCGCTTATGTTTTTTTCTTTTTAAATAATAATAAAAGTTAAAAAGATCTCCAAAACGTTAACGGTTGACGATTTCCGGAACGGTGTTTTAATTACTTTTTGGCTGATGAAATTTTTACGCACAGACAAAAAAACAAAACAAAAACAACCCCATTTTAAAAATTTAATGTTTCTGTTTTAGAAATTTTTTTTTTTTTTTTTCTTTCTTTCTTATTTCTTTCAAGTATCGATTGGACTTATTACAAGCAATTCAATTAGCTCTGACTTTTTTTTGTTTTGTACTAATATTTTTTCCAATCACGCTTAAATTTTAATAAAATATAACGTTAATTGAATTTTTTCTTTTATGAGTAAGGTTGGGGGAATACAGTACTTGTAAGATCCAAAAAGCTGCTTTTTTACAGCAGGCCTTTGGGCTCGAAACCCGGCAAAACCAACCAGTTTCCAGGCCTCATAGAAGTAATAATTTCCAGATGGTTATAATTTTTTAATATAAAACCCAATTGAAGAAATTAGCTGTAATGAGAAAGAATGAATTCATGATGCGTTCGTTCGTTTTGTTAACTTAACTTATTACCCTTCTGATAATCATAAAAAATATTCTTATTAATTTGGTTAGCTTTTTTTTTTTTTTTTATTAAATTGTTTTCGCCACTTCTTCTTTTTTGGTAATCTAGCATGGATGTAAGGAAAGAAAATAAAAAAACCAATTTAAACGAGAATCAAGAAATTATGCAAGCCGCCCGATGAGCAGGCAGTAAGTTAGTCACAATAAAGAAGAAAAAGTAATGCAGTTTGATAAATTTAAGGGTTAAGCTTACATGTATTTTGTAAAAAATTCAGGTTTTCAAAATTCAAACACCAATTGATTGATTGTAAAGCAGCCTGGGTTTTCAGTAAAAATGTGCGATGTGATAAGAGAAAAAGAAATGCTTAGTTTAAATTTAATTGGGGGGAGGGTGCGGGATGGAACTAGGAATCAAGCAAGCCCTCCACGGGGAAGATTGTATAAATAATTTTTTTTTTTTTGTTCTTTTTGGTTTAAAGGCTTCGTGATAGGTCTGTAAACAAAAAGTATGAATTCAAGTTTTAATAGTAACTTACTGGATTGATAGTGTTTTTCAATTATCTCTTTTTTATTCTCAATATTTTTCTTTTTAGAATGATTATCAGTATCATTGCGATAGTCGACAAAGACCAGTTATAGTATGCTTCTTGATATTTCTATAGGGCCAGGGCTCTCGACACATTTGGTGCCTTTGATTGGCGGTTGATGGGCTTACCAAAACTGTGGCGTGGTCAACCTCACCACTTAACCTCAAGACCTACCAGCACGTATAATTTAAATTGTCAGTAAATCGCAGCCAACCCGGTCTTTGATCACAAGCCATATATATATATATATTTTTGTGATTAACAATTAAATCAGTCTGTAGAAAAAGCGGCGTATCTAATTGGTTTCTCAAAAACTATTACTAATAGTCTTAATTTTTAAGGATAGACTACCGTAGGGCAGAGGACCCCGCCAAGAACAAGTAATCTTGACAAAAAAAGTACTTAACAATTAAGCCCATTTCAAGAAATAAGTCCTTCACTTGATCGTTTGCAGCATTATTTTTGCAAGGCTGGGAGCTTATATGCACGCGACTCTGTAGTGGATGCACCTCTTGTCTCACATATGGGAATCCTAATCTTATTAACTCAAGCTACTGTCGCTTGAAAAGAATATCCAGAAGCGTACGCTATACGAGGGGCAATTCGTGACCCTGTGTTAATTACTTATAATTAATTATCAATGATCAGGTAGCTTTTACTCAAAATATGAATCATATTTTA
This sequence comes from Blastobotrys arbuscula, assembly GCA_030564365.1. Classification (NCBI taxonomy): domain Eukaryota; kingdom Fungi; phylum Ascomycota; class Dipodascomycetes; order Dipodascales; family Trichomonascaceae; genus Blastobotrys; species Blastobotrys arbuscula. Next base: position 135,033 of record JAJLUN010000002.1, on the reverse strand, counting down.
TATATACCTGTGCTAACCAAGTTTGGGCAAACAGAAAAAAAAAAAAAAAAAAAAAATCAGACCGCACTATTAAGAAATCCGGATTATTAAAAAAAAAAAAAAAATCGATCCAAATACGTTGGGCTAAAATATTGGATCAATATAACTGACTAATATTGTCAAATTTGGAAGCTTTCAATTGATCTGTTATAATATATATTATAATAAAATCGACCGATCGATCGTATACTTGACAATGTAGATCAAACACCTCCTTTATTATATATAAACGGTCGGGATTTTCAATTAAATTATTTATAAATCAATCGATCGAATTTAGTTTTATATGCCGGTCCATTCTTTTATCCGTGATCGATCGGTGTTTTATTAATTAAAACGGTTGGTCGTGATGGGTATGTTGGTAGGGTTTGATTAGGGGTCCAATGGGGTCACCAATAAATAATTGTAGTACTGCCACACGAGGCTTTAAAAACAAAAACAAAACAAAAGTATATTGACTAAAGTCAGCTCCAGCATTCTTTAAGGTCAAAGTCAGCTTCATTAAATACAGCTAAATGTATAAAAATACCCCTTAATTTTTATTTTTTTTGTAGAAATCGGGAGTCAGGTTAGAAAATTTTCGCCGTTCAATTGTGACTGATCAGTTTATGGCCGATAAACTTATTGCTTGAATTCTTAAGCTTGATTGTATATTTTGACGCCGTTAACAGCCGCTGAATCATTATTATCAAAACCGGTAAAAGATCTACATTCCAATAAACATCATATGCGTAGAGGTAATAGAAGGGCTGTTTTTTTGTTGTGCGCCGCATTCGGGCCGGAGGTTGGCCAAGATGAGCTCGTTTATTCCATCTTATTATTGTTATTTCTATCCCATCTTTTTTTGCGATAGCGATGGTGATCCCGATGGGGTGAATTATATGAAAGAGTTGGGGTCAATACAGGGTAGCGGTATTATCGAGGCAAGTATTACGCAATACTGCACATGCACAGGCCACCTATGCGAATTTCCAATACAATAACTGCACAGTGCTTGTCTATATTATCGAGGTAACTAAAAAAAAAAAAAAAAAAAAATTGAGATTGGATGGAGGAGTTAAGCTTCAACAAATACTTGACTGATTTGATCACACCTGCATCTCGAAATTCATGAGTGAACTGCATATCACACACGCATAGACAATGCACTCCTTTTACACTTTAATTAATCACGGTCGATGGGGATCCCGCCACTGAAACTTTGCAAAAAATAAATAAAAAGGCCAAACACCATAAATTGTCTCCGCAATTGGTTGTTAACTTTTTAAAAAATTTCAGCGCAATATATGTCTTGACTTAAAAAGTTGTGTCAACAATTCAAGCTTGCCAGCCTATGGTATTGGCCTTATTTTTCACGATCCACTATTGGGTAACTTACGTTATCAAACCTATAGGATTATTTTTAAAACACTGGGGTTTCAACACTGTGACCAGTTTGGGGCAGTTGGATTTAAAAAATGAATTAAAAAAAAAGGTTGAGATTAAAGGCGTTTGACATTCCAAGACAGTTGTCTCAATATTACTATTTTGTAGTTGATTAAAAGTGCAGACTGAGAATGGACAGCGTCGCCCCGGAGAAAGTCCGACCTGTAGTATCTCAACACCTCTATGGCTTTATCATGAGTAATAATACTTGAGGCGATTTATACTGAATCATAATTGCTTATAAGCTGGCAAGCCCTTTTTTTTTTTATTTTTTTTATTTTTTCTCCTTTGTAGTGTATTTATTATTTTTATTAGAAGAGCATGAAATGCGTCGGGTTCGTCCGTTGAAATATTTCAAAAAATAAAAATAAGATATGCACATTATCATGAACTATAGTCAGACCTTGGAATCACGCACATTTATCTTATGTAACAATGTTTAGTCTCATGTTTTGGTTTTTAACCCAGTAACTCGTGTAGGAACCAAAAAAAGTTATTATTATCATCCAGTTAATAAATAGGCTTGGAATAAGAAAGTTATCGATCTGTCCATAGAACGTTGAATGTTAATAATGGATAGACGCTGGAGCGGTAATCCGCGGCTGAGATCAATTTTTGAATCTGATATTTTGGTTAATTTATTTATCATGATTTGGTGGTTTTAAGCAAACTTTCCACCAAATTTAAATAGTCATTCATATATTACATGTTATCCAACATTTTTCACTGTTTACATGTATTAAATATATCACACAAAACTCAAATCTAAAATGCCTGCCATCGTCAATGCACGCTAATACATAGGTGGATTTTTAGAACTGTTATACCCAATCAAATAAATTAATTCACAATAACACAATGATATTCACCTGCGTTGTTCAATTAGCCCTGTTAATAAAGTTGTTCTGTACATCATGCTTCAAAAAATTTTAAACCTGACATCAAATTTTTTACACCACAAATGTTACAGCTCTAAGCACATCGCCGAAAAATTTGACCTTATAAGATCTAAAAACTTGGATATGAGATCTTAATTAAATGTCTCCCACGTAAATATTTACATAATATCGTTTATTTATCAGTTTAATCATCCCACTCTTTTTTTCTTTATTTATACATTTGTTTATTTGTTTATCCCGTGTTTTTTGGTAAGTTGGTTGGAATTTAGCACGATTTTAAGGATGTCATGTGGCATACCGCGTTGGGAATAAAAAAAATAAAATAAAAGGGCGTTCAAGCTGGAATTATGAACCGTTACAACTAGTGGTCCACACAGCACTGGACCGTTGAGGTTAATGTACGAACCTCGGCAGTGCAGCACCTGCTTAAAATCTAAACATTGAAAATTAACTTTTTAAAAGTTTGGTGGGGGAGGAAAAAGATATACAATTCTTCGGAGTGCGACAAGATCGTCTAAGTAATTTTTAGTGAGCCAACCGTATCGTACATTTAAACCAAATAGAAGAAGTAATTCAGTTATACATATACATGTACATGTAAGCATCGATACTATTAACAAAGTCCGCGGCAGATCCAGTGGTATTGTTGGTGTAGGCTATCCAAATTATTGTAGAAAAGCATAGAGTTCTGTAGACTTTAAATTTAAATTAAAAAAAAAATAATAATAATAACAGCGGGAGCAGTTACTGCCGTATTATTAGGTATTATTATATATTATTTATGTATTATTATATATTAAAATTTTCTACGTAAGATAAGCTTATTCAAACCTGTTGTTTTGCACTAAATCTCACCAGCAACTGTAAAATATCTTATGATGAGCTGTCAACTGATTAATTATTTGGTATTAGTCCAACTACACATGCTTTTACTAGGAACTCGAGTCTACCTGCCCAATTGATTGGTATCGTACTATTATTAGCGTACTGTAGTAACGTGCGATACAAATTGGCTTATCTCATCTGCAGTAGTCACGCGACACATCTCAATTAATTTTATATTTGGGTATTCCAATACCAACCATCAATTATATCCATTGGCCAATAACTATACTTATAAGATTCATAATTAAATAGTGCAAATTGATATTCTGATCTTGTCATAAAACCAAAGGTTTTAAAAAAACTACAATACACACTAACATGATTTCCAATGTATCAATATGGTAAATGTACATTGGGTAGTGAAACAAAATCTTGCCAATGGGGGTTGATGTATTTAGCACACCTATTTTTACTTGACTGATTTCAGAATGGACCAAAACAACGATCGAATGGTAGATTTTTATCCTTCACTTCCAGTACCAATACCAATAATGTTCAAAGTTTCAAACAATAAAATTCTCGTACAAAGCACATCAAAACTAGCAAACCCATAAATAGGGCGATTTAGCTTATAGCGCTACAATTGCCTTTTGAGAACAAAAAAACTTCCGTTGTATCAACTATCTGATGTTAAAGCTCATGAATAATTCGCAATACCGGTCATTGACCACTAATTTTAGCTTCAGTCGATCGGTTAAGTGTGTTCGAAATTTACGTACATACCTACCATGGAAAAAAACTATTAACTCCCTTAACCCATCCGGAAATTGGGGAGGAGGAATAGCCAACAGTTCATGTAATAACAGTTTATCTGAATATATACCAAGGACCTTATTTATATAATATTATAATAAAAATAAATATTCAAAAAGAGCTATAGCCCCACACCTCAATATTACCGAAATTAAAAAAAAAACTCGCTAAAATAAGAATCATCTAATACTGACACATTATTTATTGACCCCCTGAGATTTGTTATCCATTTACATGTCCAGCATGTGTAGATGACGCCGACAATAACTATAAAATTAACCAACCATTTGGAAAAGAAATTGATCCAGTTAACTGTAAAAATATTCAAGATCAAGCGAAGGAGAGTGCTTCCCACTATATACTCGCATCCTTTTTCTATCAAATTTTAAAAAAGACACGATTTAATTTTTAGCAATCATGATTTAAACACATATATGCAAAAAAAAAACAATTTTTGTACGTCCGCGCACAGCCGTACGCATTTAACACCATGAATACAAATATTTAATACCCATAGGGTACGCGGCGTGGTGTGTAAAAAATATTCCGGGACGGTAACTAACTAAAAGATATCCATATACCGGCCCGTAAAGTGAGGTAAAGAAATACACTTTCGTGGGCCAAATATAGATATATATGTTTTAACGCCACAATGTTTCGTCCCAGCCCAGCTTTCCGATGCAGTCGTTTGTTCAAGGCGTACAACATTTCTTATTAACACACTCTTATCAAAAAAAGGTTCTAGCGCCAGTACCTTTTGTTTTTGATAAGTTGCGCTGTTTCGTTGAATACAACCGTATTATTAAAATAATTGACGCACCTAACAAAAAAAAAAAAAAAAAAACCCCACAGTATTTAAATCTCTTTTGATTATCAATAATCGCAAACCAAACATTTAAATTAACCTTACTTATATCTATTTATTTCGAAACCAGTAATACCATAAAACATTTTAACTAAACTGCAAAAAGGGTATTAGTTTGAAGAAAAAGATCTTGTGAATATTTTACAACCCATTAACAAGTTTTATCTGATTGCTGTGGATTCTATTTATACACACCAACAAGGGAAAACCAAAACTGTTACCCTTTCTCACCACCTTTAGTATACTTGCATTTTGATTCATAATAATATGACCATCGACAGCCAAATGTATGAACAGACAATTATAAAATAAAGCAAACAAACAAAAAAAAAAAAGCTAACAAATAGTAGTCATACGGAATCACGGCCCATGGTCTTTCCACAATACAAAGCATACCCATCCAAAGTAACAATCAAGTAAGTCGGGTTTTTAATAACCATAACCTAGCTAACATAAATTATAATAGACACTGGCAACTGCGAGATTTATTATGCACACCGGTGAATAAACCACAAAGCAACGAACTGTTATATCCCAACAGCTATTCAGTCCACTCGATCGACCTTGAAACACAAAAAAACAGCATTGTAGCACAGTTTCAGTTCGAGCCGAGGTGTATCCAAGCTACCGACAGTTTAGTACTGGCCGGCGGGTTACACGAATCATCATCATCATCGCATCGAAGTAACATGTCCAATCAACGTGGATTATTCGGTGTATGCAATCGTCATAATGGCGAGCAATTAACTGGCGATCTGGGTGATCAAATCAACAATTCCGTCAAACTTTATGAAACGTCAAATAATCAAATGAAAGCGTTGGTGTGTAATAACGATTATAATATGTATTTTTTGGATATCGACAATGCAGGATGGCAAGTCACTAACCAAATCAAGTTCCAAAATGCATTGAACCATGCAACAATTTCGCCAGACCAAAAAACCGTTATAACCGTAGGAGACCATCCAAAAGTGGCATTATTACATAACGAGGATGGGATTGATAACTGGAAAGTTGACAAGACGTTGGATACCGGTTTACAACTAGGATTTTCTGCTGCATTCCATCCCAGTGGTGTTCAATTCGGTGTGGCGTTCCAAGACGGCGTGGCTAGGTTATACGACATTCGTAACGTTTCTAAACCACTAACCCAAATCAAAACATCCCGCCCCGTGGAACTTATGGGGGCGTTTAGGTCCATGAAGTTTAGCACCGGTCCGGAGGATTTATTGTTCATAACTGAGCATATGAATCGGGTCCATGTGGTGGATTTGAGGGATTATGAAAACCATCAAATAGTGACAATACCGTCCCAATTTGATAGCGCTAGTAATAATAATAACAACTCCAGTGGTGGTAGCACGGTCGAGTCATATAATAGTTTGGTTAACCAGCCGTTCGATGAAAATCGGGTCGAAACGGCCCGGTTTGGTAGCAATACTTATCAACAATCAGATACCGGGATTAGTGGAATGTTGTGGAGTGAATATGATGGTGGCAGTTTGATTGTGGGCACAGAATCGGGGATAGGATGTTGGAAGGCTAATGCATGGCTACGAAGAACATTTCCTTTATATAACATTCGCTAAAAAAAAAAAAAAAATTATTATTATATATATATATATTAATTTATTTATTTTTATGATCGTACACATTGATCAATGGCCTTGGCTACGTAATCAACATTACTTTCATTCAACCCAGCCATACTAATTCGACCATTTTTGGACATGTAAATATGGAATTCATTAACCATTCGATCAACTTGATCAGTATTCAACCCGGTGAAACTAAACATGCCAATTTGGTTGGTAACATGATCCCAATTACCTGGGGTGCCCAGCTCAACCAATTTATTCTGCAATGCATTTCGCATCTTCAAAATCCGTGAACTCATGGTATCCAAATCTTTCAACCAGTCGTCAAACAAATCTGGATTATTAACTGCGCGTGACACAATTCGAGCACCGTATGCAGGTGGGTTGGAAATCTCGGCTCGTTGTAATTGACTTAATTGCGAAAAAATCGCATCTCTAGTCTTTTCGTCACTAGTAATAAAGTGTAAACAACCAGCTCGTTGGCCATATAACCCAAAATTTTTAGAAAATGATTGACAAATCAACATTTCAAATCCTTGCTCGGCAAAATGTTGAACTGCCCATGCATCTTTTTGTAAATCACCACTGGCAAATCCTTGGTACGCAGAATCAAAGAATGGGAATAATTGTCGTTCTTTACAAACTCGTGCAATTTCAACCCATTGTTCTCGGGTTGGATCAACCCCGGTTGGGTTATGAGCACATGCATGTAATAAAACAATATCGCCCTTATTAGCCTTTGACAATTCACCAATCATTCCTTCAAAATCCAACCCTTTAGTTTGTTTATCCCAATATGGGTAATTCTTTATAGTCATCCCAACGTTGTTGAAAATTCCTTTGTGATTCGCCCAAGTTGGATCAGACAGATAAATAGTCTTTGAAGAATGGAATCGTGATAAAAATAATGACCCCAAACGATTGGCGCCGGTACCGGAAATAGTTTGTACTGAAGCAACATGGTTGTTATCTAGTCGAGAACTGTTTTGACCAAGAATAACTCTAGCAGCACCACTAGTAAAAGTCTTTAACCCAGTAATTGGCAAATATTCATGATCAATTGTTGGATCGGTATTAATTAATGTGTCGCATTTTTTTACTACCGGTAAAACCCATGGTTTGCCGTTGCTGTCTCTATAAGCGCCGATACTTAGGTCGACTTTTTGTTGAAACTGGTCTTCTTTATATCTAGCGACCAGTGAAAATAATGGATCGCTTGGTGCTTGTGGAACTGATTGGAATTGTGACATTTTTTTTTTTGTTGAATAAATAGGTAAATAAATATGAGTATTAATAATATGAGCCAAAAGAAACAAATAAAAAAAAGAAGAAGGAAAGTGGTGTGGTTTTATATATAAAAAAATACAAAATTGATTATGTTGTTTCGGGAAATAAAAGGCTTTTTTCTCGGGCCTTTTTTTTTTTAGCTATTAAAAAAGAAAATGGGTTAATACGCTTGAGTTTATTACAAAAAAAAAAATTTGAAGCGTTTAATGCGGTTAAGTGGTATTATTTTATTTTGCCTATGTTATAATTGTTCCGCGCCCCCGCGGCTGGACAAAGTGCTCTTTATTATTCTTTTCTATCAAATGTTTACAAAAAAAATTTGATAATTGTCCACGAAAAAGTTTCTTTTGTATGTTTGGTTTGCCGGCAGAATCAAATCTCAGCGTGTAACCCCACATCTTGACAATTAATTCAGGCTGTGATAATAATACTTGTAATAGTTGCACTATTATTGGGAGATATTAATTATCTCCGCTGGGATTTTTTTTTTTTTAGATCTCTCTCTCTCTCTCTGCATCCATGATGTAGATCCTGAGATGATACCCTCAACGTTTAGAGTAATTCCGGCGGTAACTTTTTTTTTTTTTTTAAACTAACAAAAAAAAGACTCATCCAAAATGGGTTTATTTAATGTTAAATATTTACTGCTAAAAACTCTAGAACGATCTGGTAACTAAAGGTACATGTGTACTTGAACTGTATTGTTAAAATATCCAAGATCATTTGTAAATTGTTCAATTTCAATTAAAACCTAATCGGTTATATTTACAGTGTACTTGTAAACGGATGATTAGACTGGGGCTTAATTTTTTGTTTGTAACTTAATTACTAATTAAGGGCAGAGTTTGCAGTGGTGGGGGGTGTTCCCCTCATTAAAGGGAAGGGTTTTTTTTTTTTAAGCCCCACGATATCGAAATTTCTGCCGACCGGCCGAGTTGGTAATATATCATGATTACTACTTTATTATATTGATACAAAAGTCAGCATGGTTACTGATTGATGTAACAATGATATTGTAGCTTTTGAAATATCTAATACCATATTTAGCGTTCGGAATCATTCTAGGCCCATTTTTATATTTATAATTTATATAATATTAGATGAGTTTGGTTAATTTTTCGTAACATGATCTATCAGGTAAATGTGATCATATGTTACAATACGATGTGTTGTAAAAGTGGCAATTAATTATGAATTACTATATTTAAATCTAGATTAATATTTTGGTACATTTTATGGTTTTAATAATAATACCTTGTTTTATGAGATGAATGGATATGTTCAAAATATTTAACGATGGCTAAACTCACGTGAAAAAGAAACTAGGAAACGCAGAATGAGACATTTTTTTCTTACTACTACCGAAATCACCATTTCTTACAACTCTGTTTGCTTTTCTATATACGTTATAAACTTGATAAACTCAAATAGTTTAATAGTTATAAGGATAAGGATAAGGATAAGAATGACCATGTATAGTTATTCATAACACGTACAACTCGAGATTTCAAAAAAAAAAACAAAACAAAACAACTTGAAAGTAATAATATAATTTATGCAGTGCAAGTAACGTAGCGTTCAGCCTCCAAGCCATGACAATTCATGCTCATTCCTCATCGGCAAAATATAATTCTAAGGGAGATGCTCTAGGTGCCATGATGTTTTGTTTTAACAAAAACATCAACTTAGTTATCTTAACGATAATAAAAATTAGGAATTAAAGCAGTGCAAATTATAAACATGAGCTTGTGAAAATTGCAAAAATCAAAAGGTCCGATAATTATCAGGAAGAATTAATCAAAAAACCACAAAGTTTGCAGCTTAAGGAGAACAAAATTACCGTGAAACTACGGGGAATGAATACCTATAGGCACAGTTAAGCTTTCGGTTTTTGACGTTTTTTTTTTTTTCACACGAAACCGATCTTAGTGAGTGCTGTATTTTTATGTATGAACCAGGTATGAAAAATCCCAAGTACTTCCAACACATCGACTGAGATGGATCTGGAAACCCGCATGGACTAAAACAAAAAAACAAAGAGAGTACGTCTTTACCAAAATTTTTCATTTGGATATGTTGATTAAAAAAACAATAACAAAGAAACGAAAATAAAAAAGTGATCAGCAGTTGGAAAATTAATTCCAAGTGGAGAAAGCCAACCTTTTTTTTTTTTTTCGTATAATTTTAATACTGTTTTAGTTACACCCACGCCTGGGGAGAAATAGAAATAGAACAGGGTGGGAGCTTCCAAATTGGGTAACTCCGGGGCCCCGAACCCTCGCGCTTTATCGAAATTAGACGCTTGGGACTTATCTATTGTGATGATTATGATGATTGATGAGATGTGGAAAATTTCTTGGTATCAAGAATATTCTTATAATACTGCATTCATATAAATTTTTATTACAATTGTTTTGATCTTGTAATCAATACGTTAAATGTACATATGTAAATGGTTTATTATTTTAATGTTATGATAATCATCTCGATTGGGCAAGCTAAGGCAGTAGTTGTTTAATTAGGCAACCATAGCGAGAATTTCCAAAACAATCAACTGAAATAATAATATATAAGCTTACAAGTTTTGACAAGAAAAACAAAAACAAATTGAGACCCAACAGCTCAAGCTTTTTTTAGAAAATTTATAATGGGCTGAGCGGCTCAAACTATTCTTTTAAGCAAATGGTAAAAAAATTAATAATTAATTAAGCGCTCCCTTCTTAAAACGTAAATAATAGCCGACTACTAATAACAATTATATATATATATGTAATTAATCCAATTCTTCAGTAAAATTAGGCTCGGTAGTTTTCTCTTCTGCTTGTACGTTTTCATCAGTTTGCAGCTTTTCTTTTTCTTTTTGCCATTCAGTAGCATCATAAATCTTCTCTTCCACCTGTAATACCCCGCATTCATCAAACAATCGTACTGTTTCTTCTGCTTCTTCAATAGTCATTTCTGCCAAAACTTTATTAATTTCGTCCAATTTTCGTGTACTAATTGCCTTTTTTAACTCATCACTAAATGTTTCATTATACATTTCCAACGCCGTTGGATCAGATCCGTCGGGAACACGTACTGTAATTTCCGTATTAGGATCCACGGCATGCAATTGAATCTGTTCCACCGGTTCGTCTTTACCACTTGACTGCCTTTCACTGGCGATAACTTTACATCGTTCAATAATATGATTAATTACCAAATCAACATCTTTTTGTAATGCATCCAAAACTGGGGAATTATTAGTAGCTGCCTTTGAAAAAAATAACCGCATCCCATCTTGGCCTAACGTTAAAACATATTCCAGCATTTTGGAATTATAAACAGTTAGTTCCATTTCTTTTCGCTTGCCGTCCAATTCTTGTTGGAAAGCAACCATCAACATGGCATCTTTTTCCTGTTGATTTAGCAAATTTGGGTGGTGGCTTAAATATGAATATGCTTTTTGTAAATCGCCTTTTGGAGTTTTCAAAAATTCATATGCTTCTGGAGATGCATCATATTCCTCATCATCTTGAGTTACCGGTGTTTCCTTTTCAGAATTCAACACTTCGATTTTAGTTTCTTTTCCTTTTCCTTCATCACTTTTAGCATTGATTGTATTATTGGAACTAGTAGCGGCATCAGATTGAGGATCACTTTTCTTCACAAAAGTTGAATCGAACCCGGTATGAATGTCATCACTCAAAATATGTCTTGATCGTTCCTCCTGCAATTTATTATACTGTTCTTGTTGATTCTTAATGATATCGTCCAATTTCACCAAATGTTCTTGCAATTTGGCAACAATTTGTTGCTGTTTATCATTACCATCACTAACTTCCTCCAAAATCTTATCCATCAATGATTCAATCATATCTTGATATTTTGGACCATCTGGGCTAGTTTCATTTGTTGGTTGAGTTTTATTAAATTTTTTATCAACAATAGAAATCGCTCGTTCGCTTGAATCAATCACTTCTTTTTCACCAACTTCCACCAACAATTCAATCATTTTCACCAAATCATTATTCATTTCCAATGAAATCTCCAGTTGCTTCAAATTATGTTTCATTTCTTCTCTCTGTTGATGGATTTGCCGTTGTTTCATTCTAATAAAGGATTTTTTGTCAACATTTGGATGTACTTCTACATCACTATCATCAGATAGCTCCAATTTGTCCCATTTGCTGTAATCAACTACCATTGTTTTTTGTTTTTTTTTGTCTTGTTGTACGCGTATCAAATATATTTATTTTCAATTAATGAGTTGTGATGAAATGAGGTCAGGATTTTTTGCGCCCATATGTTATTGTTGGGCGACAACAATTTTTTTGCGCTAGTATTCCATTAGTATTCTATATGTACTGTGGGAAAGATTCCATTTGTTTTTTGTTTTTGTGTGCGCATAAGCCAAGAGGGTCAAGGCGTTTAGAACGCTGACTAACTGTGGCTAAGCGTGAGTAGAGCTAAATTGAAGCACACACAACTACTGCACTGATCCTAATTAATGGTTGATTCCGCGCAAGCAAAAGTTTTTTTTTTAGTATAAAACCACCATATTATAAATATTGTGTCTTTACAACATCACGACACTGACAATTATAAATTTTTAATAAAAATAAAGTAATAAAATTAGTATAAAAAATGAGTGATTCTTCTTCTCCTATTCAGCAGTCAGACCCCAGTAATAATAATAACAACAACAGTAATGATAGCAGGTTTGACGACATACCATCAAAGATTGAATCCGAGATGCAATTAGATACTCGAATCAGAACGTTTGTTCCTGTCCATACAACACCAGTGATTTCGTGTTGCCAATGTGGCCAACCAATGTCTTCCCCCAACGGCGCGGCAATGTGTGAAGACTGTATTAGGTTATCGGTCGACATTACCGAAAATGTTCAAAAATATAGTACAGTCACTTTTTGTAAAAACTGTTTCCGATTATTAATCCCACCAAGTATTTGGATCTACGCACAGAGAGAATCTCGTGAGCTATTATCAGCCTGTTTGAAAAGATTGCGAGGGTTATCAAAGTTACGATTAATTGATGCTCAATATGTATGGACCGAACCGCACTCCCGACGAACCAAGATCAAAATCACTGTCCAAGGTGAAGCAGAAAAATTTCAAAACACTCTTATTCAACAAACGTTTGTTGCTGAATTTTATGAAGCTAGTACACAATGTCCTGATTGTGCCAAAAGTTTCACTCCCAATACTTGGAGAGCTAGTATCCAAATTCGACAAAAAGTTGAACATAAAAAAACTTTTTTTTATTTGGAACAATTGATTTTGAAACAAAAGGCTCATAAAGATACCATATCTATTGAAGAAAGTAGAGAAGGATTGAACTTGTTTTATTCACAGCGAAATCATGCCGAGAAAATGCTGAATTATCTAACTTCCGTGGTGCCATGTCGAAGTAAAAAAGCGAGCGAATTGATTAGTCAAAACGTTCATACCAGTGAGAAACGGTATAAATTCACGTATGCTGTGGAAATTGTACCAATTTGTAAAGAAGATTTGGTTGTGCTGCCTAGAAGTTTGGCAAGATCAATGGGAAATATCTCACAATTAGTACTGTGTTATAAGATTGGTAACACTGTTCAGTTTATGGATCCGTTGACATTACAAACTGCAGAACTGCCACCAGCTAATTATTGGAAAAATCCATTCTATTCATTAGCAACTCCAAAATCAACCACTGAATTTATGGTTTTGGATATAGAACCTTTAGGTATTGCCAAGGATAAGTACGCACTAGCAGACGCTACCATTGCCCGAAGTTCTGACCTAGGTAAAAATGACAACACATATGTTGTACGAACCCATTTGGGCGGGCTATTACACGCTGGGGATTTAGTTTATGGGTACCATTTGGAATACACCAACTTTAATAGTGAACTATTTGACCAACTAAAACCTGAAAGGACACCCGAAGTTGTCTTGTTGAAGAAGAGTTATTCTGATAAACCAAGAAAACGAACTAGAAATTGGAAATTGAAACGAATGGCTAAGGAGTATAAAGATGTTGAAGCTAGGAAACGAGATGATAAAAAGAAGGATGATGAGTTGAAGGATTCCAAAGATTATGAAGAGTTTATGCGGGAACTGGAAGAAGATCCAGAGTTTAGAGGAAACGTCAATCTTTATAGAGTTGATGATGTTGAACAAGAGCAAGACGAAGAGGAAGAGGAAGAAGGTGATTTCTTGGATAGTGAGGATGAGTTGGAGATTGCGTTGGATGAGTTAAAGATCGATGAGGGTGAACCGGAATTCAGCGACAATCCAACAGATGAGAGTGGTAACGATGATGTTGACGATGGCCATCAAAGTGAAGATGATCAAGTAGCTAAAGCTAAATAATTTTGTATTAATAAACATATAAGCATATTTATCGTTCCCAATCTTAGACTAGTATTTTTATTGTTTTATTGTACATGCGGCTCAACCAACGCGCACATCAAAATTTTCTGTGCACCAATTTTTTTTTTTTTTTTTTTTCAGATCAAAAAAATTTTTTTCACAATTTTTTTTTTTTTTTCCCATACCCACTATAGACATAAAAATCCTAAAAAGAACAATGAATCTAATAGAGATTTTAAAAACCAAACCACAGGACCTCCTCCTGTCCAAAAAGGATGGACTAACTATTGACACGCTAACGAATGTGAAAAAAAGTTTGGACCCTATTGCGAACGAGTACAGTATTTTCAACGAGGTTCATGTCGACGGGCTGGACGCAGAGCAAGTGTGGGCTCAGGCCTCGATGGTTGTTGATGGTGTTGTTGATAAGTTGTTGAGCGTTGATATACCTGCACTTGCGCAGCGGAAACGAAAGTTTGACGATAACGACGATGTGGAAGAAGATATGAGTGAAGGGAGTGTGAGTGGAGAAGAATGGGGTGGATTGGAAGAAGAAGAAGTAGGAGAAGAAGAAGAACGGGAAGGTGAGGAGGATAGTGAGGATGAGTATAATGAATTAATGAATAAGAAAGTGGATAATGGTAGTGATGCAGAAATGGGTGAAGAACGTGATGACGAGGAAGATGAAGAAGAGGAGGGAGAAGAAGAAGAAGAAGAAGATAATAAAGCGGTACAACCACCGGGTGCTGCATTGAATGATAAATTTTTTAATATCGACGACTTCAACCAACAAGTGCTCGCCATGGAACAAGAAGGCTACGACAATAACGACGATGAAGATATTGACTATTTCAAAGATATTGAAGGTGATTCAGGGGATGAAGATCTAAAATACAAAGATTTCTTTGACCCACCGACTAAATCCAAAAAAATTGATAACAAAAAAATCAAAAAGTTTGACGAAAATTTTGATGGGTTGAATTTAAAAGATGAATACAACAACGTTGAGCATGTGATGGAAAATTCCCGAAAAGAATTATTCGAATCTGACGACGAGGAAGAGAGCAATGAAAATGATGAAAATTTGAGTAGGTTTGAAAAGGAGCAACAAGAAATCATGCGTCAAATCCAACAACTAGAAGATGAAAATGTGGCGGAGAAAAGTTGGCAGGTCAAGGGGGAGGCTAAAAAGAATGATCGACCAGAAGATTCATTATTAGCTGAAAATTTAGACTTTGAACGGTCTTCCAAACCTGTCCCAGTGATCACTCAGCAGGTCACCGAAACTCTGGAAGATATGATTCGACGAAGAATTCAAAACGAAGATTTTGATGACATTCCAAGACGATTACCAGATACTCAACCACGGTTCTCCAAAAGCCGGAACGCGGAAGTGCAGGAAACAAAGAGCACTAAAAGTTTGGCAGAATTGTACGAAGCAGACTACCAAAAGAAACACGATCCTACGTACACCGACAGCAAACAACAACTACTCGACGAAACCCACCAAGAGATTGTTGATTTATATTCATCCGTTGCCTTTAAACTAGACGCGTTGTGTTCGTTCAATTACACCCCAAAAGCGCCAAAACCAACCTTATCCATCAAATCCAATGCCGCCTCAATCACAATGGAAGACGCGCAACCATCTGCATTATCCTCCGAGTCCATGCTGGCTCCCCAAGAAGTATATCAGCCATCTGTTGGTAAAGATAACAAACGGGAAGTTATTGGTAGAGATAACATGCCAATGGCCAAGGCGGAAATGACCCGAGAAGAACGAACACGACAACGAAAGAGAAATAAGGCCAAATTTGCCAAATTGCAAGATGGG
The DNA here is from genome assembly GCA_030564365.1 of Blastobotrys arbuscula. NCBI lineage: Eukaryota > Fungi > Ascomycota > Dipodascomycetes > Dipodascales > Trichomonascaceae > Blastobotrys > Blastobotrys arbuscula. The sequence goes on along the minus strand of JAJLUN010000002.1, from coordinate 119,094 downwards.
AAACATGAGAAACTGCGGTCTCAAGCTGCTAGTAAAGCTGGTGGAAAAGCTGATGTTATGCAAACTCTTAAGAAAGGTAATGTTACTATTATTGATAAGAAAGGGGTTAAGAGAGATGTGGAAGGGAAGGTTAGAAAAGATAAGAGGGCTAAAACCGGTAGTTCCTTCAAGTTGTAGTTGCATTTTTTATTATTATTAATATTTCTTATGTTTTAGATCTTTTATGCGTAGTTTTTTTTATGCGTAGTTTGTTCTTCTTTTCAGAAGCCGCATCCGCTATGGCTAGGCTCGCACCGCTACCGTTAAAAACGTTACTGATCTGTTTCTTTACCCCCCTCCCCTTGTGTACTATTTGTTTAAAATGGTTGCAAGGCTTGAGTTTAGTGAAACCATCTACGTACTATAAATTCCAGTTTATTTAAATTTTGTAATTTAACACTTCTATCCCGTCGACTAGTCTGTGACGTAGTGGCAGTAAGTTTCAATCGGAAGCTGACATATATATATATATATTGATTAAGTGCATATATAGAGTATTATTTTGATTTATGAAGTTCGACAATTCTACAACTTTTTTTGAAAAGACTTGAGCATTTGTTGGTATACCCAGTAAACGTGTGTTAGCAATCAATCAATTGGTTAATGTATAATACAACAGTTGGTATTATAGTTGCACCCCCATGGATGCATCATTTTGCAAATGAACAAAAATTTCTCAGCCCGGGATCTGAGATATTGGCAATGCATGATGCATACGATTCGGGTTGAATGTTAGCCACGAAAAGCTAAACCTGTCAATTACCAGCCATTCCGGTAATGACAATCCATGAATACCGGTACTAAACATATACAATGCCAACACTATTAGTTATTGTAAAAACCGTCAACTACTTTAATATGAAAAAAAAAAGATAAACTTGTATTCTGAGCCGCACTATAGCAAAACAACCCAACTTAGTTCCACAACTTGCATATTGTTTTTGAAACCCGAGTTAGAAATTTTTTTATTTTTTATTTACCACCACATAACTCAAGTAGGGTTAGCAATTTTTTATTTTTGTTGAAGAAAAAAAAAAAATTGTTGCGCTATAGCTATTCATCACATTAAATCACTGCTTGAAAACGTACTTTTTACACACACACAAATGGTGACGGAGCCCGGTTTTTTCCTATCCTCGTAATAGTACCACATTAATTTTTTTTTTTTTTTTTTTTTTTTTTTTTTTTTTTTTTTTTTTTTTTTTTTTTTTTTTTTTTTTTTTTTTTTTTTTTTTTTTTAATCTTTTATTCCTTCACAAGTTTTATTCATTGGGTTAAGATAATAGACAAGAATAAGGATGAATCCAATGTTGGTAAAAGCTGCTATTGCATCATCACGAACTGTCACTAGTCGTGTGATGGCCCGACGAGGTATGTTGATTAGAAAATCAAAACAACAAGACTAATGAAATTTATAGCATTGTCATCAACAAGACAACAATTAAAGGCATCAGTTTTTAAAATGCCTGCTATGAGTCCTACTATGTCTGAAGGTGGAATTGTCGACTGGAAGTTTAAAGAAGGTATGCTAGAATAGAATATATCGGAGAAATCCGCAATAAGAAAACAAAAAAAACAACTAACAAGGATAGGTGATTCCTTCAGTGCTGGGGATATTTTGTTGGAAATTGAAACTGACAAGGCTCAAATTGATGTGGAAACTCAAGATGATGGTATTTTGGCTAAAATTTATACCCCAAACGGTACAAAGAATGTCCAAGTCGGGGATGGCATTGCAATTACCGGTGAACCAGAAGATGATATTTCTTCGTTGGAAATTCCATCACAAGATAGTGTAAAAGCAAGTAGTGGTGGATCAGCAGCTAAAGAACAACCAAAGGAAGAAAAAGAACAACCAAAAGAAGAACCAAAGAAGGAAACTAAAGAACCAAAGAAGGATGCTAAAGAAGTAAAGAAGGATACTAAAAAACAAGTTGAAAATACATCAGGTAAGGCTAACCCAGATCAAACATTGTTACCATCAGTGGCAGGGTTAATCAAGTCAAAGGGGATCACCAAATCTGAAGCATTGGATAAAATCCCGGCATCTGGTCCAAGTGGGAGATTATTGAAAGGTGATATTTTGGCATATTTGGGTGCAATTAGTCAAGAATCGGTCAACATTATTAACGAAAATATTAAAAAAACCCAACATTTGGATCTATCTAATATCAAGATTAAAGAACCAGAGCCAGAACAACCAAAAGAAACCAAAAAGGAAAAACCTGTCAAACAGGCACCATTGGTGTTGAGAAATGCTATTAGCTTGACTGAAATTAACTTGTTAAAGGCAACTGCAGAATCTACATTATATTCCAGCTTGAACATTAAACAATTAGTTGAAAAAGCCTCCAAACTAGCACAACGAGATGTTCCATTATTAACCAAACCAAAAAGAAGCGTATTAAACGATCCAGTATTCGACGAATTGACTATCCCATCCTCTAAGGGCAAGAAAGCATACACAATTGATATTTCATTCCCATCATTTGATGCTGCAGCCACCATCCCATCCAAGACCAGTACTATGGATATTTATGACATTTTGGGTTCACCAAGAAAGCCAGTTACCACACCAACACGATTGGTTAAATCTGTACCAGATTTGGTTCAAGTCGCAGTTACTGTTGACGAATCTGTGCCAATGGCTTCTCAAAAGGCGCAATTGTATCTAGATCGGTTGACCTATTACTTGACTCATGGAAAAGGTGATTTGATTTTGTAATATCGTTTTATTTTTATTAGTTTTTTTTTTTTAAATTATAAATAAGCCCTTTATGTACATTATTTCTTGTCCTTTTCTTGTGGGACACTACCACCACTTCCTAGTTGTTTATTATCATTCTTCCCGGTAACTGCATTTTTAGCCTTGGATGCATCTTCCTTCATCATTTCACCCATAACTTTGACTCTCCAAGCAGGTCCCAATTCTCTTCGATATTCTGCCTTCTTTCTTTGAGCATTGTTGTGCATAATCATCAATTCATCATCATAACTCAAACCTTTTTCAGCGTATTCGACTGTTTCTTTACCAAACAATACATCATATACTCTCCCATCACCCCAAAACCATCCTTTTCTATCAACAATCCATGGTAACCATTTGCCCTTTTCAAAAATGAAAAAAAAGAATGAACTTCGCTGGGAAGTACCATAAAACCCTCCACCAGTCCAGACTTTAGTCTTTTTACCAATCGATAATGCTTCCAATGGAACTGTAATAACTGGAGATTTAGAACCAGGGATCCATGGATGAGTTACCAATCTAATCAATTCTTTTTCCCCTGGAATATATTCAATTCTTCTCACTAACCTGGTTGGGAACGTAGCGAAGCTAATGGCACATACCAAATAAACTAATGACATGCCACCAACTAATGCAATCCTCCCGGCGGTTTTCATACCATTATGGACCGGCGGTAAACCCTCCTCATTTTCTTCATGTAGCTCACCAATCCCTTTCCAAGATCGATCCAATAAATCAAACAAATTGTAAGACGCTACAAATGCCAATGCCCCGCAAGCCATGAAATATAATCGATGTGATTCTGCCATATATACAAGCTCCGGCTTTCTATAACTATATAAAATTTCCATCAACTGTTTAAAGTTCAAAGTTTGTGATACTCGTGGAGTGGATTTTGGTATTAGTGTTGGTGCCAAATCTTTGTGAAATGGGAATTTTGGAATCCGTGATTCCCAGTCGTTGGATTGCAGGTTTTTATTACCTACTGATTTGGGCATGCTAGAGTTCCATCGGATTAGTCTACCAATAGGACCTTTACCAGGTTTGGTAAGAGGTTTCGTTAGTAGCCGAAACATTAGTATTTGTTTGGTAGAAAATTTTGTGGATGAATTTTTTCTTCAATACGATTGGGAAAAAAAAATCAATCTATTATAACAATTAATATTAATAGTGGAAGTCCGCGGGGGGCCGCACATGAATAATATATGATATATATATGTATATTGGCAATTAATATAAAAAAATAAATACAAACTAACCCTTTTTAGCATTTCTGTAAATCTCAATAACCCGCTCTCTTTCTTCATTCAACATTGTTCGTCTAGCCAACGACCCGGCCGCCTTAGGAACACTATTCACCATTTTCTTGGTAATTTTCAGTTCTGGGGGTCGATCAGCAACTTCATTAAACTTTGGTTTTTCTTTGGCCAGTCTTTCAAACGGATCAGGACTGCCACCTCTCCCCTTCATTGCCTTTTGCCACAGCTCTTCATCTTTATCTTCATCCACATCATCTTCAGTAATACCTTTCCTGTTTCTAATCTCTTCTGCTTGTCGTAACGCCCTTTCACGCTGTTTTTTCTTACGTTTGTCTGCTCGTGAAGGGGATCCTTTCCTAGCCTTCACCATTGGTAATTCTTGATCAACTCTTCTAACAAAATCCCCCATTTTTTCCCCCGGTTGGATTCTAATCTCTTTTTTTTCTACCGGACGTCCTCGATTCTGCGGCTCTTCAGGCTTTGATTCTGTATGTCTGGATAATTTACCATCTTTTGCAATTTGTTCTTTTCGTTTCATCATTTCCCTCCATGCTCTTGGTGCCGCCCCACCAACTTCTTCATCTTTAAACTTTTTGTTTTTGTTCTGATTTTTGTTGATAAACTCGCTAGGTGCGAGATCATGCTCGAGTTGTTTCCTTTTCAATGGATTTCTTGATCTTTTCCGGGGCATCTTTGTTCTAATAAATTTGTATTGTTGATAAGAATTAAAAAAAAAAAATTAGATGTGAAATTTTTTTAAAAAATAAAAATAAAAATGTTAGTGTGCGACAACAACAACAGCCGCACGTGGTTGTATCGGCACCGACATTACTAGTAATTAAGTTGGAATTAATTTTTCAAAAGAAAAAAAAAAAAAAATTTGGCCGCACGATAATTGTGAAAAAAAATTTATCACTTTTTTCAAACCATCGTTTAACTTTTTAATTTTTTTTTAATACAATACAATACAAAAATGGCAAAAAGAGCTAGAGGAAAGACGCTGAAAAAACTCCAGGAAAAAGCACAGGAGCTTGATAAAACTGAACGGAATTTAAGTAGCAGTACATGGAGTAAGTTGGATAGTGATGCAGAAGATCCAGTTTTTGAAAATGAAGAAGGCAGTGACGTAGAACAGGATTATGAAATAAGACCTAGAAAATTCCAAGTTATGGAAGGCGATGATGAGATGGAAAGATTGCCTATTAAAACTGATGAAGGGAAAGTTCAACGAGTTATTGAAAAAAGTAAAAAAGTAAAAGATGAAAGTGAAGAAGAAGAAGATGAACCAGAGGAGGAGGAAAAAGAAGAACAAGAAGAAGTAATGCAAGACGATGAAGATCAAGTAATTGATGAAGTTGATAAAAAGACTGAAAAGGAATTATTATACCAAGCTAAAGAACGAATTGCAGATTTGGCAGATCAATTAACCGAAAATCCAGAAGAAAATATTGGTAAACTAAAAGAAATTAGAGAAATGATTCAAAAATCCAAACTTTTCAAAGTTAAAAAGTTGGTAATTTTATCATTAGTGAAAATTTTTAAAGATATTATTCCAAGTTATGGAATCAGTCCATTAACCGAGTCACAATTAAAAGAAAAAGTTAGTAAAGAAGTTCGGCAACTGCGAAACTTTGAACAATCATTGTTATCTAATTATAAAGAATATATCAACAGTTTAACAAGATTTGTTAAGAAAGGTAAAAAAACTGAACCTGGTTCAGTAAGATATATTTTATCATCTAGTGCAATAGTCGCCTCGTGTGAATTATTACAATCAATTCCATATTTCAACTATCGAAGTGATTTGGTACATATTATGGTGGATAAACTAAGTACCAGAAATTTCGACAAGAGTTTTGAAAAATGTGTCAATACTATTGAAAGCGTATTCAAACAAGATGAAGAAGGTCAAGTCAGTTTTGAAATTGTTCGTCAGTTAACTAAAATGATTAAAGCTCGGCATTATAAAGTCGATCCATCGATTATTAATACATTTTTACATCTTCGATTATTAACTGAATTAGCAGCTAAAGCCGATTTAGAACGAGTTCAAAAAGAAAAACCTGAAGGGCCAAAATTAAAAAAGAAAGATCGAGTCGCGTTAAGTAAGAAACAAAGAAAGGTAAGAAAAGAAGATAAAGCAATTGAAGAAGAATATAGAAAGGCAGAAGCAGCGATTTCTTTTGAAGAGCGAGAGAGATTACAAGGTCAAGCATTAAAAATGGTATTTATTTTATATTTCAATATTCTGAAAACAAGAAATACTAGTTTAATGGGGAATACTTTAGAAGGGTTGGCTAAATATGCTCATTTGGTTAATGCCGAATTTTTTGGTGATTTGCTGGAAGTGTTGAGAGAGTTAATTTTGGAACGTCAAAAAGTTACTATTGTGGGGAGTACCACAATGGAATTCAAAACTTCAATGACAAGAGAAGCACTGTTATGTGTGTCTACTGCATTTGCATTGCTGACAGGTCAAGGGGTCGGGGAATCTATGAATTTGGATCTATCATTTTTTATTAATCATTTCTATTCTGCTTTAAATTCATTGGCATTAAATGCAGATATTGAATTTAACCACAAAAGTTTTAGATTACAGGATCCATTAGAACCTACAAATGTTAAACAATCCAAAATTAATATGAGCACCGAAACTGAAATGATGATTAGATCTTTTGAAAACATTTTCTTCAAAAACAAAAATGTTGGTAAATTACGGGTCGAAGCATTTGGTAAAAAATTGGCCACATGCATGCTACACATGCCCGAAAAGTCTATTGTTGCTTCATTAAAAGTTTTGGATAAAATGAATAAAAAATATTCATACATGCCGGGGATGTATTTTACTGATGACCGAGTTGTTAATGGGATTTATTACCATGATTCTCAAGAACCTGAGCGATCCAATCCTGAAGCTAGCACTATTTGGGAAACTGTATTGTTGGAAAATCATTACGATCCAAAGATTAGACAAGCTGCCAAAAGTGTTTTGAAAAGTGTAGTTAATTTAAAGCATTAGATAGAATAATAATAATAATAATAAACTTTTTTTTTTTTTTTTTTTTGATTAATATTTCCGTCCCGGAACGCCAAAAAACTCCCGTTTTAATTATACTAGAAAACAAAACTTTAAACACGAAATTTTCAAAAAGTGTAATTTACGTGACTGCTACCATTAATTATTATTATATATTTTTTTACAATGGACGATGACTGGAAACTAACGTACAATCGAGATGAAAATCGAGTTGAACAAAACGTTAATGATTCGCCGTCACGAAGAACACGTCGGACAAACCCCGAATTGGATAAACGGAGAATTATCAAAGCTTTTGATAAAAATAGTGGGCTAGAAATACAAGTTGGCGACTTTGTATCAGTAGAAACAGGCACCAAAGATGTTGATGTAGCATTGGTTGCAGCAATTGATAGCACTAATGATAAAATGCAACGATTACGGGCACAGATTTACTGGCTTGTCAAACCGTACGAAGTTTTTCGTACAGTTGATAAAGCCGATATCATAAACCAACATGAGGTTTATGCAACTTTGAATAGTGATTGGGCTGATTTGGAAACACTAAGCGATATTGTTCAAATGGTATCAAAAGAAAGTTTCCAAGAAGAATTGAAAACAAAACAAAAGAGTAAAAAAATACCAGAAAAATTATTTTATTGTAATCGGTTTGTTGAAACTAGGTACCGCAAATTAAGTGATCCGTTTGATATAGTGGATCATTTTACTGATGTTGGGTTGGTTGATGTAGAAAATTTTATAAAATTCGGTCAATCTGTATTAAAGAATATGAAAACTGATAGCCGACAAAACAAACCAAAAAGAAAGTTACAATCTGGTAACGATGATAATGATAATAATAATGATAATGATAACGATGGTAGCACATCATCTGAAGCAGATGAATTAGATCAAACAATGGCAAGAGCAGCTAAACGAAGGAAAACAATATCACCTGCGAAACGGAAAAAAGGTGTACCAAGAAGTGTCCCGGCCTCACCGTCCAAAGGTCAAAATACACCATCTCTACCAAGCCGAGTAATTGACCTCTCACCAAGTAAAGTATCCAAACTTGATATTAAAAAGCAAAAAACTGAAAACGATTATAAAAGTGCACAAAAAGGGCTACATGTTGCGGCTGTTCCTGATAATTTACCATGCCGAGAGAATGAATATGCACAAATTTATACAGCGTTAGAAAGTGCAATTGAATCAGGAAGTGGTAGTTGTATTTATATTAGCGGGATCCCGGGCACTGGTAAAACGGCCACTGTTCGTGAAGTGGTACGGTCATTAAAACAACAATCAGATGCGCAAGAAATACCCGATTTTTCATTCATTGAAGTTAATGGGATGAAAATCATTAATCCTCAAGATAGTTATGAAATGTTATGGCGGCATATTAATACTGGTAAACGAATTGCACCCTTATCTGCTATGAAACTATTAGAACGAGAATTTAATACCCCTAGTCCGAGACGTACACCGGTAGTAGTACTAATGGATGAGTTGGACCAACTGGTGACAAGAAATCAAACAGTCATGTACAATTTTTTCAACTGGCCTACATTACAGCATTCACGCTTAATTGTCGTGGCGGTGGCAAATACAATGGATTTACCGGAACGAACATTAAGTAATAAAATTAGTTCTCGTTTGGGGCTTACTCGAATCCAATTCTCGACCTACACTGCAAGTCAATTGAAAACTATTATTGAATCGAGATTACAATCAAATCCGATTGTTTTGGATAAAGCGGTAAATTATGCGTCAAAGGCATTGGCTCGAGTAGGTGATGCAAGGCGTGCATTGGATATCTGTAGACGTGCGGTGGAATTAGCGGAGATCAATAATGAAAAAGTTGATATTTATCATATCCAGCAGGCTAATAAGGAAATGACAGATTCACCAATGAATCAATACCTAGCAGGATTACCTACTGCCGCCAAAATATTTTTATGTGCGGTTTTGGCCAGATTACGGCGTGGTGGCCATGGTACTGCTTCGATGAGTGATATTCTACGAGAATGCAAGAACTTGATCACATTAAACTCTGATAATTCTACCAAATTATCTCATCTACTGCTTGAGGATATTCGAATGGCTGGGTTTATGAATGCCGTAGTGGAATTATGTGAATCAGGTGTATTAGCTCAATCCAACACTAAAGGAGAGATTAGTTGTAATATTCAGCTGATAATCGGGTCTGAGGAAGTCAAAATTGCGTTAAAAGATGATATAGATGTAGGAGGAATGCTATAGACTATTATATAAGAACAGGTTTTGTCATTAATCGTTAAATATGTTAGTTAGTGTTTGTTTTTTTTTTGTAGTTTTTTTTTTTTTTTTTAATTCTATTTTACCACTGTTGGTAGATTAATAAAGGTTCACCAGTAGTGGTAATCTCAGGAATCGTCAACTTCAAATCAAATGATTTGGACAATACAATTTTAAAAATCTTTTGAACATTGATTGAATGAGAAGTAGAACTGAAAATCAAACTAGCCTTCATTGCTTTTGCAAACCTTTTTGCCTGTTTAGTAATTTCTTCTTGATCTTCATCTGGTAAATTAACAAAACTATCAAATTTAGTGCCTACCAAAAATGGAATAGCTGTTTTGTTAAACCCCCGTGCCTGTCTATACCATTCTTTCACTGAATTCAACGTAGATTTTCTTGTCAAATCAAACATAAATAATATAGCCACCGCATCATTACTCACCAATGGTAACATGTTTACAAATTCTCGTTGACCTCCCAAATCCCAAATACTGAATGTAATATCTGTACTTCGAATTGAAACCACTTTTTCCATAAAATTCACACCCAACGTTTGAATATAATCTTCATCGAATGTGCCTTCCACGTATTTAACCATGAGTGATGTCTTGCCAATCTGTGCGTCACCAATCATTCCAACTTTTAAAGAGACACTGTTTCGTTGTGGTGCAGTCAAATCCACCGGTTTGTTGGTTGGTGACGACTGTTCTGACATTATTTATATTCTAACTAACGGTTTTTTATTCTTGTTCTTCCGCGTTATTAATGATTTGGTGGGTTGGTGATTGTGATTGAAAGTCGATTTTTGAAGACGTGGTAATAGATTTTCTCCTGTTTGTTGTTGTTGTAGAAAAAAAAAAAAAAAAACACATAAAAATTAATTCACGCGTGCTTGAAAAGCTTTATTACCAAAAAAAAACTTTGACCTTTACCGTTTAAATGTGTAAATATAAAATAAAATATAACCTCAACGTTTTGGGCTTATATAAAATGTAGCGCGTTTACTTTCAAAATTATACGTCAACAATCGGGCTGTGATTGTGCCTTCCGATCCGACTGCTTGGTTTCTATGCATGGGCACCAAAAACTTTTTTACATCCACCCAAATTTGATGTGGCTACCGTTATTTCCGGGGCGGAAATATTATTACGTACCGTATAACATAATTCTAATCATACCGTAACGTATACGTACCGCCACGGGCTAGTTCCGTGGCGGAAAAAGATGAATTGAAAAAAAAAAAAATTTAAAGAGATAAGAGCAAAGTACTGTTGGAAAATCAAATGTGCTAAACAATTTCAACCAATTAATCAATTGGAAGATATAGACAGCCTTTTCATAGATAGATTAATGTCTGGATATAAAACAACAAATCTAGTCTATTTTTCTGCGCTTTTCTGCCAAACTTTTTGTTTATTCATTTATTTTTATCATTTAAATATTGCTCACAGATCCATGCTGGTCATCGATATATGATAAAAAAAGCCGAGTAGAATAGCTGAGTACAAACAATAATAATTAAGCCGTTCTTATTTTACTACGGTTATCGTATCAAGGACGCATGCACTCCGATATCGCCCTACAACCGGAGCCAATCATCGGCCTCTGATAGTGTTACCATCACACCGAAAGCGGGGCGATGTCCCGTCACGCTTTATCTCTCTGCTTGACCAAAGGAAATAAAAGTTATTATGCTTATTTTTAACCTGTTTCTCTGCATTATTACTCTTTTTTTGTTGTTCTGATAATGCTCAAGTGTGTAAACTTATGGCGGGGCAGAATCTCCTTTCAATGAAATTTCAAAAAGAGTCACTCGATATTTTTTATTACAAAAAAAACTATAAATATTTACCCAATTACCCAATTTCCTTATTTTAAAATTTTTTTTTTTTTTTTTCTCCCTCATCAACTCACTTCAAAGAACACTCCACCCTTTTTTTTTTTTTTTTTTTGTTTTAAAATTTATATATAAACATGTCTTCAAGAGCTGTTATGCGAGCCACTGCTCGAGCTGCTTCTCGAGCAGCTACCCGATCTTTAGCCCAACAAACTCAAAAACGAGCATTTTCATACGCCGTCAACCGAGCAAATACTACCAACACTGCTCGACCAATGACTCGAGGTATTCAAACTATCAACTTTGGTGGCACCGAAGAAGTTGTCCACGAACGATCCGACTGGTCTCGTGAAAAATTGTTAGACTATTTCAAAAATGATACTTTGGCCATGATTGGTTATGGTTCTCAAGGTTATGGTCAAGGTTTGAACATGCGAGATAACGGTTTGAACGTTATCTTGGGTGTTCGAAAAAATGGCACATCTTGGAAAGCTGCTTTGGATGACGGTTGGGTCGAAGGCGAAAACTTGTTTGATGTAAAGGAAGCCATTGAACGAGGTACCGTTATCATGAACTTGTTGTCAGATGCTGCTCAATCTGAAACTTGGCCACAAGTTGCTCCATTGTTGAACTCATCCAAGACTTTGTACTTTTCTCATGGGTTCTCCCCAGTGTTCAAAAGTTTGACCAAAGTTGAACCACCAAAAGATATGGATGTTATTTTGGTTGCACCAAAAGGTTCTGGTCGAACCGTTCGATCATTGTTTAAAGAAGGCCGAGGTATTAACTCCTCATATGCCGTTTGGAATGATGTTACTGGTAAAGCTGAAGAAAAAGCTGTTGCATTGGCTGTTGCCGTTGGTTCAGGTTATGTTTATCAAACCACCTTTGAAAAAGAAGTCCGATCTGACTTGTATGGTGAACGAGGTTGTTTGATGGGTGGTATTCACGGTATGTTTTTGGCCCAATACGAAGTTTTGCGAGAACGAGGTCACACTCCATCTGAAGCCTTCAATGAAACTGTTGAAGAAGCTACTCAATCTTTGTACCCATTGATTGGTAAGTATGGTATGGATTACATGTACGATGCTTGTTCCACCACTGCTCGACGAGGTGCTTTGGATTGGTCTCCACGATTTAAGGATGCTTTGAAACCAGTTTTCAATCAATTATACGATTCCGTTGTTGATGGTTCCGAAACTAAACGATCTTTGGAATTCAACTCTCAACCAGATTACAGAGAAAAATTCGAAAAGGAATTGCAAGAAATTCGAGATTTGGAAATCTGGAGAGTTGGCAAAGAAGTTAGAAAATTGCGACCAGAAAACAACTAGAGTTGTTTTCGTGAAATAAGAGAAGAAGAAAAATAGGAGGAAAATTTATTTTATCTGCATAAGAGTTGTTCCTTGAAGTGAATTTTGTATGATCCTTTCTCTTCCTTTGTTTTTTATTTATTTCTTATGTATTTGTAATGTTAATGAACTTTTTTACTATTCTGATTTTATTAGTTTACAAGTGTAGAAATATGAGCCGCACGAGATTTGGGGGGGAAAAAAATATATATATTAGTAACATCTCTAAGTACAAAATTACAATTATCGCATAACATTATCGAATCGTTCGCCATCAACATGATTACCGGCCATACTCATTTTAACATTTTGTTTAAATCTATCTCTATTCTTGGTCAACATCATGGCTGCATCTTTATTCAACGGATCTGTTGGGTTTGGTTCCAAAAATAAATATTGTAACCCAATCATAACACTATTCAAATTCAAAACTGGTTTCCAATCTTCTCTCAAAATGTTTAAACAAACATTGCCTTCCAAGTCGATATTTGGATGATAGATTTTTTGTAAACACTTCACTTTTGGTGGTTCGTGCGGGAAATTTGTGTTGATGTGAAATGAAAATTTAAAATTACCATTTTTATACATCCCCTCATCTGGTCGTAAAGTTAGTTCGAAATTCATTATATCATCTGGATCCGGGAATCTTGTCTTCATTGTGTTTGGAAGTTCTAATTCTGTGATATCTTTTTGAACCCGTAGCTGAGCTGCAGTCACTTTTTTTTTCTTAGACCCACCATTTGCGTCATCTGATTCTTGTTGCTGTTTTAATGACCAGATTTTTAGCTTTTTGATACGTTAGTATTATACTGGATTTTATCAACTTACCATCTTTAGTATTAGTTTAGTTTCGTTAGTTGGTTAGTAAAATGTTTAGTTGCGTAGAAACTCTTTGAACTAGGTTAGTAATATATAATAATAAAAAAAAATGCTACAGAAATAAAAAGAAGAAAAAAAAAAAAAAAAAAAAAATCCAACCCTTTTTTTTTGGTGGGTTATTATACCTGTATATGGCGGGTGTTTTTTTAGTATTTTGTTCCCAATATTATGTAACTGGACAAAAAGTTTTAATAATCTTTTATCGGCCCGCCGCATTACTAAGACTTTAATCAACAAGTTTTGAACCAAACTTCCAGCAAGTTTGAACAGTAAGTATGTCACAATGGACCAGGGTTAATAATAATAATAATAATAATCAACAAGCATCTAGCAGCTCAGAGTCTCCATCACAGGATGAGCCACAAAAGGTCCCACAGGTCCCAAAAGTCAAAAAGCTAGAAGCAATCACCAACGCGCCGGTGCTAGGTGCCATTGATATCCCAACACCTTCTTCATCCACTGGTAATAACAAAAAAGATGAGAAAGTGGTCGCAAAAGAAACAGTCAAAAGGTCTGGTGGAGGTGCCAAATGGAAAGATGATTCGTTGTTAGAATGGGACCCTAAACATTTCCGTCTATGGATTGGGAACTTGTCACCAGAAGTTAATGATGATTTGCTAAAACAAAGTTTTGCCAGTTACCAAAGTTTAGTTAAAGTTAAATCGGTGATTGATCCAAAGACTCAAAAATGCAAAGGGTTTGGCTTTGTTTCTTTTGAAAATTCAAATGATTATTTGAAGGCTTTTAAAGAAATGAATAATAAATATATTGGCAATCACCCTGTACATTTAAAAAGAGCCACTACTGATGTGTCAAGGTCTGTGGTTAAAGAACGGGTTTATGATAATAAAAAAAACAAAAATAACAGATATAAACCTTATAATAAGAATAAAAAATAAATTGGTTTTTTTCTCGACATGTACTGTATATATGCATATAAAAAACAAAGTTTATTTTAAACCTGCAAATTGGGGGGCAGTAAATCTGTGGTGGTACGTGGTATTATGCATTGTTACCTTTATTACTTGATTTGTTTATTCATTTATTCAATGCAGGTGGATAGATACGTTGATTCTGATCTCTAATTTTTTTTATTGTTCTCTATTTAGTTTCACTTATTAGAGCTACTACAGCTAAACGTACAGGAAAGCTAAACATACAGGAAAACTACAGCTAATTTTCAATTAATTTACTATTAGCAATTAAATTAAGTTCCTCATGCCTAAATGTTGAGTGAAAACAAAAAAAAAAACAAAAAAAAAATTTTGATTCATTTTTTACTCACAAAACTGTCGCATGGTATGAAATGTTAAATTGTTGCAAAATAGGTGCTAAAAATAATTAATAACTATTTATTCATCTATCCATCAATCGATAACGAAAACGGTATACCCATATATATGTTTTTCTTGCATAATTAACGGGCTCTTGTCCTTCTCTGGGCAAAAAGTATAAATATCAACCTATCTTCCCACGAATTATTGGTAAAAATATCGTGATACCATTCTACGCATTCCTCTCTATCCGGCTCAACTAACTTCATCTTTTCTTTTAAAAATCAAAGTCCACCAAAAAAAAAAAAATGGTCGTCTTTACACATGTTGCCTCACTTGCCATTACTACAGCAGTTTTGGTACAATCAGCACCATTACCAGAAGCCTATGCTGATCCAGGTCCAAATCCAGGATTGTTGGCTTTGAAAGCCCTCGCCGGCGGCGCTTACAATAAAGTTACTTCCGGTGGATACTCAACTGGTGGCTCAACAACTACTACTAATTGTGGAACTTGCAATACTGGCGGTAGTGTGTCATCCAGTGGTAGCGTTACCAACACCGTTGGTAACGTCGCTCACGGGCTTATCTCCAATAAATTAAACAAACTTGGTAGTTGGTGCTCCTGGTTGTTCTAATATATATATATAACAAAAAATCTAGTTGTTTTTAATTATCTAACTATTATTCGATTATTTATAATATATTTTAATTTCATTTCTCTCGTTTAAATTACCAACGGCTATTATAATAGTTTCTTAATTAAAAAAATTTAAACAGGTTTTTCTTTAACAATTGACAAAAAAAATAGCTAACAGAGTAATCCATTTATCCAATTCTTCATTATTCACCCATCCGCCATTTTTATTATTTATAAACGCTTGCTTGAAAACTTTAACTGCAGCGGTAGCAGCACTGGCTTTATATCCTCCCCAACGGTTATTAACCACTTCGTAAACTTTACAAGCCTCTTCAAATTCAACATTTGCCAATGCTAAATCAAATAATGATCGAGCAGCTAATGGTTCATTATACTCAACCATAATCTCCAATAAATTTTTAACTACTTGTTTTTTCAAAACTCTATCCAATTCTTTGAAAAATTCCATGTCATCCTGAATGTTGTGATGTCGGTATACTCGATGGGTAAATTCGATATTCCAATGTGAATATGCCAAAGTACCATACCATACCGCGAATTGCTGATAGTTTTGGTTAGTGATTTGTTCAAACGATTTATAAATTAACTCTTCAATAGTGTACAATCTGTGATTAGGAAGAAAGGAGTTGAATGGAAGAATACTTCCTAGCATTGAGTCCAGAGCAGTTTTACCTGGAAACTCACTTTCAGGCACAGTTTCAAGCTGCTTGGTCGCTTGCTGAAGGATATGTTCCATGTCAATGGAGTTAGAAATACCAGCTGTCATCTTTTCTATATTTGTTTCTAAAGAGTGTTAATTTTTAATTAAATTTATCAAGAAAAAGAATTTGGTTAAACGCTCAATCTCTTTTATAAATGTCTGGTCGCGCTTAAAATTCACGTACTTTACGCGTTACGCGTGTGCGCAACCCCCAAAAAAGCTTATAATCCAAAACCAAAAAAAAAAAAGACCCCAAATAATTTATTCAATAAATATATAATAAAAACCTAATAATAATAAAAACCTAATAATAATAAAAACCTAATTGATACGTTTCCACGTCTTAGAATAAATCATCTTCGCTCAACTCTGCCATATCAACAACATCATATTGACTATCAGTAGATTCGTCGGTACTAAATTCATAATCTTCTTCATCTTCTTCAGTCTCCAAATCAGACTTTTTACTTTCAGCCTTCGTGTCTAATGATTCCGAGGATTCCGAGGATTCCTTTGGTAAGGATGGCAATACAACATTAGAGTATTCCATTTCATCACTAGACAACATAATATCAAAGTTACCCTTTGAAGTCCATAACTCCACTTGTTTTGGCTTGCCTGATAATAACAATGAAAATGTAACAAAGTCATCCATCTTGGTGATATCAGCAGTCTTGATACTTTGTAATCCATCAACAGTCAAATACATCCCAATTGGCCAATCGCATTTACCATCATTCATAATTTTCCAGGTATAAAACAGACCCTCATTATTAGCTTCCAAAACTTTACCACTCATTTCTTCAGCATTCAAAGTTTCTTCAACCTCGATTTTTTCTTCCTTAACATTGTCAACTTCTTTTTGCTCATCTTTAGATTCGCCAAGCCCCATGGCTAACGAAATGTCAGAGGCGTAATCTTTACCAGCAAACAAAACTCCGTCTGGAGATCTAATGGACCAATGGGTTGGAATATTGGCCAAATCGCTTGGTCTACTAAACGCAGTAAAGGTAGCCTTGTGCCCTTGTGGGGTAGCAAATGGGGTATAGCTGAATTTAACCATTTCACTATCTTCATATGATGGTACTACTTTAGTGAATCGTTTCCAAGTATCGCCAGTATTATTGAATACCCAAGTTAAACATCCATTAGCATGACATGAAAATTCAATCAATTCAGCAGCAAATTCATGCTCTTCCTTTTCAACTTTTGGTGACGACACTGAAACAGGTACACTAACTAACGATGATGATGAAGCTGTTGGAGATACCTTGACTGGAATCTTGATTGGAAAGTGGACTGGGGTTGGTGGAGTTTTTTCAGTTAAATCAGGTTCAGAAGGAGTTGCGACAATCAAACCACCACCGTCACTGTCATTAGTTTTTTCAGAATCTTCAAAAATAGATTCAGAAGCTCTGGTATTGTTGGATTTATCAACAATTGCCAATGAAGCATCTTCTCGAGGACAATTTGGTAGAGATATTCGACCAAAGTCAATATCCAAGTTTATATTATCAACTGGAACTCTGAATTTAACCAACGGATGGGAAGTATCATGATCAAATAGCGGGGAAGATTCACATCGGCCACAAAAATCAGTATCTGGACAAATACCACACTTGTACCGAATCCCTCGAATATTTGAGTTGCTACCAACACAATGTGGGCCATCACATGAGATATAATTGTGAACTCGATTTACCAAAGGAGATGGCTTTTTGAAAATAAAATCGGAAGGTTTAGTAATTCGAATAAAACTGTGATCATGAGTGGATTTTTGTTCTTGATAGCAAGAATCGCAATAATCAAAGTCCAAGCAATCAACGCATTTATTTCGAACACCAATAATTCGTCGGTCGCAACCATCACAAAAAGCCCTATGCCGGGCAGCAGGGGATGACGAGGAGGAAGATGAAGGGGAAGAAGTGGCGATAGATTTGGATTCAACTTTAGGAGAAGATGACGATGAGACTGAAGATGGGTCAACTGTTGCAATCTCAGTTTTAGAAGATAAAGAAGCCACTCGCAAAACATCTTCTTTAGAGTGTAATCGAGCCCAAGAATGACCAGGATGAATATAGTTACTGGATTTCACACACATTGAGCACAAATCATAATCATCACATTTCAAACATTTAAATCGATGGCCAACAATAGGCTTATCACAACCATCACAGACAGCCGAGTGCCGATAATTATAGGAACTAGTGCTATTATTAGAAATAGCCATGAAACGTCGCCAAACCAAATCCGCATTAGAGTGCAATCTAGCCCAATTATGAGATTTTGAGTGCACTTCATCTCCAACTTCCATACAACTTTGACATAAATCATAGTCTGCACAATTCAAACATTTAAACCGATAACCAACAATATCTTTTCTACAATTATCACAATAAGCAGAATGTTTTTGCAATCCAGTCTCTTTCTCTTCATTCTCTGTTGTAATGTTTTTCTTAGTACCATCATCATCATGATGATCACCACCCATTGGAGCAAATTCATGATTAGGATGAATGGCGCTTCGAGCATGAATACAATCTTCACACAGATAATAATCTTCACAAGAAGTACAATTATGAAGAGTCTTCTTTGTGTTATTATCACCACAACATTGAGAGCATTTCTTATTATCAACGTTACTATTATCCCTAGTACTAAACCTTTTCAATTGTTCAATCAATTTTTTTGTTTCATCAGAGCTCGACTGGGTAACCAAATCACTAACAATTTTTTGAAATTCGCTATTCTTATTTAATCGCTTGACCAACGTTTTTTCCAATGAATGCAAATCAACTCGCTTGTTGGAGCTAATCACATTATTGACGTATTTTTTAACAAAGCTAGAGATATTTTCATCAACATCTAAAATTTATATTAACAGTATCAGTACATATGTTCAGATTATTTTTTTCTTCTTCAAACAAAATCCCTCTCTCAAGGGGAAGTAGAATTATACTCACCAGTAACTTGAAAAGAAAACTTGTGTTTTACTTTCAATGATCTAAAAATCGCATCATACTCGCTTTTATTATCCAACAAGACAAAAGCATCATGAGATTTTGAATATCTCTTGATTTCAATATCTTGGTCTTCTGGAATTCCCAACAAGTTCTTCAAAGCTATTGGCAACCCTTGCTCAGTTAAATCATATGGTACAGTTAAAGTAGCACCTTTGATTTTCTGATTATTGTATTGCACAGTAGCTTGAATAGTTGATGGAGGTTCAGACACACCATTTTCTGATGGAGGCACACGAGCTGACATTTTTTTTTTTTTTTTGGTTGTTGTTGTAGTGGTGGCGTATAGTGTGAAGAAATAAAAAGTTATATATAAGTAATAAATAAAATAAAATAAATGAGGAGAAGCCCTGGACTAGTTTTCGTTGTGTATTGAATTCGGCCTGGGTGGCGTTGATTCGGTTCCGTTGAGGGAGGCTGTTTTTTTTTTTTTTTTTTTTTTCTTGTTAAAGCGTATTAGAAAAAGTTAAGGCGTGCGCTTTTGGATCTTCTTGCTTCAAATTTGCTGCGTAAAATAAGCTGTTTAAAATCAGATATATGAAAGTGTTGCTTTTTGTCTGATTTGCGTTTCTTATAAATATAACAGAGATACTAGTTGAATTGAGTTTTTTTTGGTCTCCTAGTACAAATAAATAATATAAATAAGGTGTTTGTAATATAAAAATTAAATAAAGTTTGGTGTGTTCTTTCTTTTTCTTTTTGTTGTATTCGTATTGTGTTAATAAAAAAACTTTGATGAATGGACAAAAGATTTTGTAAGTGGAGATCTCGGTCCCTTTTTATAGATATTCTGAAAGCAAGTTATTCATATAAAGAATGATGTAGTTTGGAGATTTCAACAAATTTAGAATAAGAGAGAATGGGGGCTCAGAACTTGATAGAAGACAAGTGAAGCTAATCATGGTTTCTAAAATGCAGGCCGTTGCGACATGTGTATACAGTATCAATTATGAATCACAAAATAATTCTAAATTGGGAAAAATAAAATAAACGTGTATACTGTATTAAGGAAAGGCACTTTGACGAATTTGAAAACACTGTTGTAATATCTGAAATTAAAATCTAAATATTGGAAAGTTCTATGTATGAGTTCATGATTTAATCATGTTTTTGCAAAATTAATTACCCCAAGTATAAAGCACGCATATCTGTTAACGAGGCTAAGTATGTATGCATACAATCGAAAATTCGATGTAAATTCTGGAGTACCTGAGGTGCCTCAGATTGTCCTGAGGAACCAATAATCTTTTTTTTTTTTTGTTGAGCGTGACTGTGCGGTTACTGCGATATTTTATCAATGCCCCTGATACGAAGCTAATATTAAGATAATAATAAATAAATTTGAAATCTGAAATTAACAATATCTGATAATATAAAAAAAATCGCAATACATGAATAAATCGTGACTGTCTCAACCGCAGCTTGCATATAATACAATTTGTAAATTAATTTGTTTTCATTATCGTGAATATTCAGGAACAAAAAAGATACATTATCTTTTAGCAAACAGAGATTTTAAGCTGTTGTTACCGCAGCAAATTACATTGTGTTTTTTTAATTTTTTTGAACCCCCACCTCCCCCTTATTAGTCTTCCATTGTTGAATGCCAAATAGTAAGAGGCACAACTCTTTCGTTCCAACTACAAAACATTTTATCCTATCCAATTTCTATTCATGAGATAAACCTGTTTAATACTTGGAGATATTTTTTTTGGCTCCATTAAAGTGCTTAAGCTTGAAAGTGGTATATGATATCTCATCACATATTTCTTGCAATTATTCTTTTCGCATATACACATTAGAAAGAGGGAGAGGGGGGAGAGCTAACGCAATATGATGAAATATCCAAGTAATAATACTTTACGGTAAGGCTGGTCAATCCCGAGCTGCAGATGGATGTATGCGCAATTACGAATTGCTTAAGCTGGACGTCTATTTAGGCTTGTATTTTGCGCTGACAATTAGAATTTTTTAATTTTACTGGTTCGATCTAAGACAAGTTTTTTAACCGCACACAAGCCAAACCCGATTTGTAGAAATTTTTTCGAGATGTTAGCCTCTCCCCGCCCGGGTTAGATGAATCATTTTGCGATTACTGTGATCAGTTTACGGAGATGTCCTAACTTTTATATACATGTAAAACAAGCTTGAGAGCTTAAATTACACTAAAAGTTTGCGACACAATCATTAATTATAAAATTTTTTTACCAGATCGTTAGTTTCTTATTGCCATTTTTGAATCATGCTTATTGATGGGTTATGACAAAAATGATTCGATCATAATGATGTTGTTTTTTTTGCAAATCATTGTTATAGAAACGTTTGAGGTGACTTAGTAAAATTAGGCAGATGCCGTAACCCCACATTATAGCACTTCATCTCTAGTAACCGCACATGGGGCACTTCATCTCTAGTAACCGCGCATGGGACACTCCATCTCTAGTAACCGCACATGGGGCACTTTATTTCTTAATAACCGCACATAAAGTACTCATTTCTAATTACTGCATCAGATATCTCATACTCGATTGGCATTACATAGTTATACGGCTTATTTTTCTCCTTACTAAAGTACACAATAAATCGGGGTTTGGTTTTATTTTCCACATCTATCGGCTTATATTTTAATACATGAGCATTTGCATTTGCGGTCCATTAGGAGGTGGTAATTGAACTGTAGGTTCAAATCCGTTTTGCAAATGAGGATTAATTATTGGCATTTGTGGCGGTGGGGTGCCCGCACCATTTGGCGATAAAGAAGGTGATGGTGAATGAGTTAAAGATGGAATTGGTGGATAAAAATATGCAAAGTTTGATGGCGCAGTAACAGGTAAAACAGGACTAGATCCTAGTGGAGGATGATGTGGTGGTGGTGGAAGAGCACCTGGAGGTGGAGGTGGCATCTGATGCATTGGTGGTGGTGGTGGTAAAGCACCTGGAGGAGGTGGCATCCCATTATTAGGTGGTAAAATACCAGGTGGTGGAGGTGGTAGCATACAACCAGGAGGAGCCATCATTGGTGGAATCATTGGGTGATACATCATACCGAATTGATCAATAAACTGATTGCTCATATCATTAGTATTGCCCACGAATTGTTGACTTAACGGCACAAAAGGCTTTTGATTTGGATTGAGCAGATGTTTATTCGAAGAATTGCTGGCGCGTTTCTTATTCAAATTGTAATGTTTTTTATTTTTATTAACCATTGAAGAATCAACGATTAATACATTGTCATCTTTATCAGGTGTGTCATTTTTATACTCGGAAAAATCTAAAGATGAGGTCACGGAGGATGCTCGAGTAGATGCAGACATACTGCTCAATGGGGTTGATGCGCGTAAATTTTGATTGCCATTATTGTTAACGCGTTTATTATTAGTGGTACTAACAAAATTTGTTGGTAAATTAACCTTAATGTTGGATAATGAATCACGTGTATGTTCTTGCTGAGGCGGTAAAATCGTGTGAATGTTACACGGAGCATGGCTAGTTGTAGAATCAGCTAATTCCATACCAGGAAACCTGGTGACTACAGTCGCGTATCCCAAATGTCGCAAGTTGCCGAAAGGACGATAACTAGTTTTTGCATCAAATGCAATTGAACTATCATTTATCTTTTCATTGTTCGAGTCGAGTTGTTTAGGATTATTGTGGATTTTGTTATTGATCGTTGATTTGTTTAAATGATCAGACGAAGTTTTGGTGTTGATATGCTTATATTTTTGATGATGATGTTTAAAACTTTGCTGATGATGATGATGATTAGTATGCTGCTGATTCGTGGGTTCGAATGATCGAGCCATTATTGTTAATGCCTTTTAAAGTTTTATAAGGAAGTTTTAATAGAAGCCGAGTTATTCCATTAATATACGATTTTGAAAAACTGAATAAATAAAAATAAAAGTTGCTTCGTGTTGAATTTGTATTTTGATGGTTGTTATTGTTGTTTTTTTTTTTTTTTGGCGTGTATTGGTAAGAAAATAAAATAAAAAAAGAGAAAATAAAAAATATAAAGGCATTTTTTAAAAAGATTTGAGGCGTAAGTTCGCCAACCGCGTAAAGTGGCTGGTTGGCGTTATCAGCTTTTGGGAAGTCCGAAGAAACATCATCCTAAAGCTGGCGAGAACACCACCACAACAGAAAAATAGTAAGCTACATGCATATGTGTAAAAAAAAGATCGGATCGGATCTCTCTGATATTATCAAATCTGATTTAATGAAAAAAAAAAAAAAGAAAGCTTAAGGAATGAGTTTGTTTACAACATTTCCCTTGTCAACATGATGAGGCTCAAAAAGTCAAACTGCATATGAAATACAAGAACAATACGGTTGTTAATGAAATCTTGATAGAGACCCGATGTGATAATGGAATACCAACAAATTGGTAACACAGCATTTCCATTCTCAAAATCCCAAGCAATTACATCAATATTATAATTGATTACTTAAAAAAGTTCAAAAGACTGGAGACAAAGACCCTCGTGTTTGGTTCTTTGCCGCAGGTAGTACCTGGACATCCTTTATTCTTTTTTGTAACGCATATTTAAATAATTGGATTTGAAAACCTTTTTTTTTTGCTTCTTTTTTTTGCTCTCTTTGCAACTTGTTTAAGAGATTCGAGTCGTTCCTTTTAAACCCATCATTCTGCGTTATTTCTTTTTATTAATTAGATCTTTTTTTTTTTTTCTTAAGATCGATTCGATTCAAATCATAATCAATCTTTTGACTTAATCTTTTTGGTTCCTCAATTACAATGCTAGCAGGACGAAGTTTTGTATTGGTATTCTTCCCAGTATTCGGAACATTACTAGCACTAATTTTATCAATCATAATCATTCTAGGCTCTTCGCCAAATGCACCAGGACTCCAAGGATTGTATTACATGAGAGTAGATTTTCGAAATGTCACTTCGAAATGTCTACAAGGTGTCGATTTAAAAAGAATTAAACATGACAATGAACTTACGGACTCTTCAATTACCAGTAAAAGCGGCAAGAATGAGAAGGACCCACATTCCATCGGAAGCCAATTGGATCCTAAAGTGTTAAGAAAAGCAGGCATCTATGATTTTTATGATGGAGCAGTGGGAGGGTATTGTCAAGGCACTTTTGAAGGCGGAGTGGTTAATTTCAATAAGTGCTCCACTCCAAACACTCCATATTGGTTTGATTTACAAACAATATTGGGAAATCAATTGAAGGACAACGTTTCAATTACATTACCACCGGAAGTACAGAACTACGGCAGCGTTTTGAAATCAGCGTCACAAGCCATGTGGATTTGCCATGTTTCTGCATGTGTCACTCTAGGTGTAGGATTAGTTATGGGATTTTGGGCATATAAATCCAGAGTGGCAAGTCTTTTTACAACATTATTGAGTTTGTTTGGGTTTTTGTTAATATTTTTATCCACATGTATAGGTACGGGGGTCTTTTCAACTTATGCTAGGTTTTTTAACGACGCTAAAGATGAATATGGTATAATTGTGAAATTGGAACCAAAGATTTTTGCATTATCTTGGGTAGCAGCTGCTGCGGCATTATGGGGTTTTTTTTGGTGGGTATTTAGTATTTGTTGTGCTCCTGCAGCCATCATGGTTCCACCACCTCCTCCACCTGGCTTGGAAGAAAAAGCACTCATGGATTATATGCAAAGGCAACAGCTCGTTAATTACTAGTTTTTCATTTTAAATATATATTACAATAAATAAGGTCATAATCATAAATGGTAGTTTATATACATTATAGTTGTCTTATTGAGTGGCTTTTGTTTTTTGTTTTTCTGTTTTTTTTTGTTTTGTTGTTTTATTGTTTTTTTGTTGTTGTTGTGTTAGTAAAACTTTTTAATGCTCTTTGTTAATACTTGTGTTAATTAATTACCCAAGCACGACACTATCCCCATGGAGTAACCCAGAAAAAGCCGCACAGTCTGAGGGGCCAGCTCCAGTAGTACGGCTTATCTAAAAAAATTAGGTCGCTCGATCGATCCTTCTTCCATCACGGTACGCTTTCTCCGCCGTTTTTGTGCCAAAAGGTTTTAATTTTAAACTTAATTTTATGCGTCAACCCGACGACAATGATGATAATAGTATAGAATTACTGGATACTTTTTTCACCTCCATATCTTCATTCAACACCCATAACCACGAATTAAAATAACAATTCAAATGTTGTAGGAAAACATCAAATATAATCAATGCATCTTTTTGTTGATCTAGAGAATGTATTCCCACAAAAAACCAATACCTTGAGTTATGGTGTTCTTGGCGAATTTGATCAAATTCTTCAAAATGCGGAATAATAAATAAATCTTTCCATTCTTGTAGGGAATTTAAATCACAGCAACTAACTAGACCATTATCTGAATTAATATGAATTAAATGTGTATCACTACAAAATAAATCTCCTTTTGATACACCCTGATTCTGAGCAGCACCAACTTGTCTCCTACCGTGTGTATATAAATCGTAAACGGAGACTTGGCCACCTGTTTTCCTCATCACGGAAACAAATCGATGATTAACTGCGAATTTCGACTCTTGAAATGGATGTTGGATCACCATAGCGGTGGTTAGATCACCTTCTTCCTCATCTCCATTTTGGTTGTGGTTTTCTCTCACTACTCTTCTAATTGATGAACAGGAATAAAAAATTGGCATCCCCACTGCAGTAATGTACCTGTTTAGGGGATCAACCTCGATTCTTGTTTCATAACTTTGTGTTTGATCTGCTGGGTATTTTATCGTTTTATTGTTAGCCGATACAGCAAAACCTTCGTTTGTCTTTTCCACGCCTAACGAACAATTAGATAATTCGGATACCTGGCCCGTATTTACATCAAGGACCAAATCTTTTGATAGAAACAACACTCCACCTCTAGGATTATAATGTTGATTTAACTGGGAGTTTAAACAGATAAATTGACCACCACCATTATTGCTTTTAGAGTCCCATTCTAAACTATCTGAACATTTGTATGTTGAAATTCTATGCCAATCTGATTTTTTGGCTGCTAATTCCATCACGGCACGAGTATACCATTTCCCGACCCCGTTTAATAAATAATATCCATCCAAATGATTATCACTATTATCACCAATCAACACGTATTTATCTAAAAACTCATCATCCAACGAACGTATCACACTCCTAAAATACTGACAAGTGCATGCCACACTCAAGATGTCGCCGAAATTGGTCAACTTGTTGAACACTGACTGAACCAGCTCCGGGGGTAATATACTCATCATTAAAATAACACACTTTATTCTCACTGCTATCTAAAACTATTTAACTATAGCAGATGGTACAGTTTTTTGTTCTTTTTTTTTGTTTACCTATTAAAACAAAAGTTGACAGAAATGCTTTTAAATCAAAAATAAAAATCAAAATAAATAATTTTTAATTTTTTTTTAAAAGAAAAAGCGAATGTTATAAAGTTAAAAAAGATTTATAAAAAAAACACTTTTGATGGAACAGACTTAATAATTAGTCAGTCTATACCCAAACCAATACAAAAAAGAAAAACATAGTAAAAAATAAACCACATTTTACTAAACATGGGGGCTCATTTCGCAGACGTTAAACTTACTACCTACAGCCGCTGCCACTGAACAAAAAACTATAGCGTGTATAGCGCGACCGAAAAAAACAATATCCGGATACTGTGGAGGCGTACGTTAAGTATCAGATGTTTTTTTGTTTGTACTTTTCAACAATAATGAAAAGTTCTCTTTCTGCCCAAATTTGTTATTAGTAAAGCATATATCCCCTTAACGGTTCTTCTTCTCTTTTTTTAATTTTTTTTATTTTAGTTTCTTACATTCTGGAAAACATAAATGAACATAGATTTCTGGCATTTGTCTGCTTAAAAATTGATTTGGGTTGCTGTTTCCCGAGAGAACGCGGCGGCGCCTCGAGCACACGCACTTATTGATGAATGGATGAATTGATGGATGCAAACGTATCGCTTTATTTTGTTGTCGCTGTGGGAGAAAAACCCTGCCCACAAAATTTTCAAAAAAATAATGCCAAATCTGATTCTCAGTCTCACTCACTCATGAATGATTACCATTGTGCAGGAGTTCTGTGGATAAATTGTTGTTTCAATCCGATCACTAATATATTTTGACGCATACTTTCGAGGGTTTTGAAATTTTTTTAATTACAGTTTATTGTAGAAGGTATACATATTCTTGTCAACGGAATGGGAGAACTTTGGATCACAAATGATAATAATTTTAATTCAGTACTTGTTTATTTAAACTCTAATAATAGTTAGTAAAATATACCTTTTTTTTTTTTTTTTTTTTTGGTTATTATCAAAAAAAAAAAAAAAAATTTCAAAAAACAACATTTCGCAATAAAATAAGTCAGTAAATTGGCAATAACGTTTATCCACAATGGTACAAAAAAGTATCAAATCGGTACAGGTCTGTGTGAATTTTTTTCATCATAATAAATAAGATATTGCGAAACGCGGCATTCTACAAGCATACACGCTACATGCTAGGCTCCAAAAGGTGGCAAAAACCCCAATTAGAATAAGCGAGGGGTGTACACTTTAGCGTGCCAAAGTTTTTTTTTTTCTTTTTTTCTTTTCTTTTGGTAATACAATTACTTGATATGACTTAAATAGCAGTTACATGAATGTAATTGCCGTCAATCATTATTAAATTGTATTGGGCGTGGTTGGTTGATGTAAACTTACTTTGTCAAAAGTTGATTTTGCTGAGGAAAGAAGAGAAAAAAAAAAAAGAGGAGAAAAAGTTTGTTCAAAAAATTTTCCCAACTATTTATACACAAGCGTGGAGGACGAGATGGAAAAAACCTTGGCGTGTTGTATTAATATTTGTTAAGCCTATTTTTTTAATAGTGTAAATTTCAGTACAGAGCAACGTGTATATCTCGGAACGCTTCTAGTACGCGTCACAAACATCGCTGTCTTCACTGGTAAATGGAGACACAGGCCCGCTCAAGGTCCAGCTCAATGCATGGTATAACAAATTCCTGGCCGCTTGGTCCCCAGTTTGAAATGCACCATGAACACATCCATTACCAACATCAATACAATGCTCACCAGCAAATTGGATTTTGGACGTTTTTGTGTTGTTCAAAAATTTATACCATAGCTCAGGTTCATCACCCACTCTAACCCCACTATAAGAACCAAACCCTGCTAATGGATCTAACGTCCATTTAGTAGTTTCTAGTGATAACAATCCAGGTAATGGCTTTGATTGATCTGTTCGAATCAACTCAAACAATGGGATGAAAAATTGATAAACTTCACTACTACTCATTCGTTCTATTTTTTCAGTTAAAGGTTGAGCCGTCTGAACACATAGTTCTGTAGTACCATCTTTCATTACAGTCCATAAATTATTGATAACAAATGCATGACTTAATACCGAATCAGGATCACCATTACTATCTGGATAATAAATTATTTGATCATTTTCTTTGGACCAAAAAATATCTTTGAATTCAAAGAAAATTTTCCCTAATGCTGCATAAGAATATTTATTAATCGCCTGATAATAATCTTTCCCTAATGATGGACTGAATTTGATAAAGTTTTGTTTTAATACCCCTAATGGAACTGTAACTACTACCGCGTCAGCGGTAAACAGTTCACCATCATCACCGCATTTAATCTTAACTTTATCACCAGAATTGTTGATTTCCTTCACAACTTTGTTCAATAAAATATCGTTCTGCAAAGGTTTGGCAATAAAATCAATCAATTTGTTGTACCCACCAGTAACATAAGCATTTCTTTCAGTAATAAAGTAACTAATATGCTTAGTAGAGCTGAAATCACTATTGAACCCTTGCCATAATTCACATTCTCTAAAAGCCTCTGGAGCCCATAATCGTTCTTCATCACTTAACATTGGATGTTTATCGACATATTCTTTGATAAATTCTTGCCCAGCTCGATCTTTAGCTCGTGGGTTCTTATCATAATAGTGCTCCACAAAATCTGCAAATTCATCAGCAACTTTTTTAGCCTTAAATTGAGATCCCGCCAACCCATTTTTTGTATAATAAAGAGGTTGGCCGTCATCAAAATAATATTCAATACCTAATTTAGGTATTAAAGGAACAAGTTGGTTTTGACTTGTTTCATGTATCCACGCAGCTCCAAGTTCGCGTAGTTTACCTCCTCGAGAAGTAGTGGTGGCAATTCTGCCACCGATTCTATCTCGACCTTCTAATATTGTAACATTACAACCATTAGATTTTAAAATACTAGCAGCCCGTAATCCGCTAATACCTGCGCCGATAATAATCACCCGCTGTTTAGTATTCGTCGAGTTAAGAATCTTATTGTGTACAACCTGGGGGGTAGCCGTGATATTATGTTTAGCACTAGCAGTAGTGGTGGTGGTGACGTTTACATCTAACAAACTACCACTACCAACACTACTAGCACTGGATCGACGACTACCCCCACACGTACTGCCTGGTATATCATTTTCTTCGTCGGCTCCTATCTCCTGAAGGTCGAATGAAGATGTTGAGAATGAAGTTGGTTGCATCGTTGAAAAGTATTTTTTGGTAATAAATTTTTATTTCTTATTTTTATTTTTATATTTTATTTTGATTCTTTTTTTTTTTTTTACTAAGCTAAGAGTGACTTAAGACGCCTAGCTAGGCCAAGAAACGGAAATATTAGATGAGTAAAAGAGGATAGCGGCAGGTTTTTATCTTTTATGTTGTTTTTTTTACTTTGTTTTGGAGCTTAGGTGGGGATCCGATAAGGGCTTAGGTAATACATTAGAAAGATTAACGAGTTAAGATAGAAAAGGTAGCGGCCGGTGAACCGAATGTGCCAGTGGGTACTTGGATATGTAAGGTAAAAAAAAGCGAGCGTATTTTAATCTACTTGTATCAGATGTTACTAAGTTAGTACACTAAACTAGTGCAACAGGATCTGTTTTATGATATCGGAAATAGGATAAAAAGAGCTCTTCGTGAAGAAAGAGTTTATAGGGTTAATGTTTCTGTTATCTTGGAAGGTCACCAGCTTGCAGGCACGTGAAAGTAGTTTTGGAGAGATGAAAAGAAAGAAAAAAACGAGTAATAATTTGGTTATTTTATTGAATATCTTATGAAACTAGCGTAGGAGATGAAATGTATGATACTCGTGATGATCTTCAACTTCTACCAGTTAATTTAAATATTTTATAAATTTAATCAACTTATTAAGGATACACTTTTTATGGGTTTTCAAGATGCGACATGCTCCCGTATGTTACCCCATTTTTAAAACGCCATTAAATGGATACACAAATGCTTAAATTTCCCAAATAACGTATAGAAAAAGTACTTAAATGATCTCAAATCATAAGCGGGCTCAGATCGATGGGGCACCTGTATTAGCATTAACAAAGAAGAAGGTTATTAGCTTCTGTTCTTGCTTTTGTCTGTGTATATTCTCCTCACATTCTCCACAAAAAAAAAAAAAAAAAAATACGCCGGTTGATGATCTGCCACTACACAGAATTTTTAGTGTTTGAAACCCCGAACAAGCAGCACGAAGAATAAACTATGCACGATACAACGGTGTGATTTATATATCGGATAGTTTATTATAAGCCAGTGATAAGTCCATGTAAGTTTATGCATCCAGCTTGTCGGCTATATGTAGGAGTGGCAATCTGCCTGGCGAGAGTTCAACTGTGTACTATAACTAAAGCGTACTAGTAACTATAATTACTATAGTAATGCATGCATCGTGGCTAGTTTTGCATATCTGTATCAACTACAAAAATCTTTGGTACATTATAATAACTTGTAATTTTTTATCCGGATAATTTTTTTTGTTTTTTTAGCTAGCTTGATTTTTTATGGAAGTAATACTAATAACCCAAAAATAAATATAATAGACAATAACAAAGAAAGAGAAAAAAAAAAAAAAAAAAAATTTAAGACCTAATTTTTGGTTATTGCGGCTCGTGCGGCTTTCTATGTGGGTATACTTAATAACTATACATTCGTTCCGTTCTTGCAAGACCATTGGCACTAACAGGTCTACTACCAGCACTAGGTCGGCTCTTTCTTGGTCCAGTTCTTGGATTCTTCAAAGTTGGATCATAGTTTGGACTTTTTGGGTTGAAATAGCATTCACTGACTGTATGGGCTGGTCGATGACATAACGAGCAAAACACTTTCCCTTTTGGTAGTCTGGTTCTTGCCAAAATTTTCAATTCATGGATATTAAAATTTGGTGAGTTTGGATTAAATAAACAATGTTCTTGTCTATGATTTGATCGATAACACCATTCACAGATGACATCAGATGAGGTTTTTGGTGGTTGCCCTACTTGTGCTAATGGTCTTAACTTTTCAACTGTAAAGTTTCGGGAATGTGGGTTAACCCAGCAGTCGGATGCGATATGTTTTGGACGTTGACAAAATCCACAGACCGTACTTTCCATTATTGGCACCTTTTTTAAACTTAACGTAGTTTCTTATAAATTCCAATGATTAAATCTTTTTAATTTGATGCAGCTGGTTTGTGGATGATAATGACAATAAGAAAAAAATAAAATAAAAAAATAAAAAAACACAAAAAGTATGCCAATGCAGTGTGATATTAATAATAGATGATAATGCGATAAAAAAATTTCAAGGAGTACTAGCAAATATAATAGTTTAGTTGATTGAGTTGTTGTTAAAACCTTTCTTCCATTTAGAGTCCTCTCTTTTCCTCTTCTAATTTCCTATAACCAGAAAATAAGGACACTTTAGAAAATTAGTTGTATCGAAGAAAAAAAGAATTATAAATTAGTAGCAATTTTTTTATTTTCCCTTCAACCTCTTAATAAACTTCCTTCGTTTTATATCCTACACCTTAATTCTTTCTTTCTTTTTATCCCCCCTTCTCCTAAGACTTCTCCCTTCTAATTGTTAATAGTCTGACCGTTTGGGGGATGTCAGCCCTTTGAGAAGTATTAATGAAAAAGAATGCAATAATATGGACCCTCAATCCGTCACTTTGATTGATTTGGTATTATTTTAAATTTTCCTTTGGAAATTATTCTGGCAAAAAGTAATACTACCTTAGACAAATTAAAGTTTATCAGAAATGACCATAAAAAAAAATACAACGAACATAAAAACGCGTTACTTTTTTTCGAATTGGTTGCGGGTAGATATGTATACTTTTGCAATACTGTGTCAGCTGTCTTATTCTGAAATATGTTTTAGCCGAGCCAAAAAAAATATAGGTTTCAAAGATTTCAAAAGGGAGTGCTCTTACACTGTAGTTATAGGACTGAATGTAAGATATGCAATTCGAAAAACGGTGAATGAGCGGGTGAGTGGTATGAGTTGAGATAAATCTCAAGCTAGCTGCAGTTTTTCTTATAATATTGATCGATGATGATGACACTGAAAAGAAAAAGTTAAAAAAAAAAAAAAAAATACTGTGTAAGAATACTGTCCTGTCTTGGACTATGGGAAAAAGTGGATATATTTTTCAAAAAACAAAAAAAAAAAAAAACAGTCTCATGGTTTTAAGAATATTTTTTTTCTTAAATCCCAAATCTAGTATTCATGGTCAAATTATACTGCCTGCAATTAGAAAATAGAGTATTTTTCATTGTTCATTATCCAGAAAAGTCAGAAATTTTGTGGTAAATTAAAATGTATTATTGTTGCAGACTTATGTATAGATAATCTATGGCCTGGTATACACTAATACTTGACCTCGAAAGCATGACTTATAGCAACAGAACGCGTCAGGTTAAAACAGAACTCGAAACTGCTTAGCTGCTTTACATATATATATTAATTAAACCCGATCCCGCGATTTGGGCCTTATATGTATACAGGTCGATGAGATCTGCTCTCAATTGACGATGCAACCCAAAAAAAAAAAAAAAAGTACTAGGACAAATTGTTAGAGGCTGCCGAGGGGCATAGCTTTTTCCTATAAAAAGAAAAAAAAGAAGAATAGTCCACATATAATTTCATAAACATCACTGAAAAAAGAAAAAAAAAACATTAAGCAAATAAGCTATGATGGTGCTGTTGCTATTTAACGTTAAATCTGATGAAAAGCTATTGAAATCATATAATCAAGATGTTGGACTAAACCGGGTTGATAATGCATCTAAATGAGATGGCAAATTGAAGAATTTTTTTCAGGGGATCCATGCATAGCTGCTTATGCATCGCCGCTTAACTCAAAGCTTTGAAGCTAGCTGCAATTGAGTTTATCCATATAAACAATAAGCTTGATTGCACCGCTTAAAGTGAAAAAATAAAATAAAAAACATTAAAAAAAAAAATAAAGTTTTGCGTGTACGTCAGTTTACCTGCATAACTTAAGTTATGTAACATTGTCGATCAATAGTTCAAGGCCTGGGTATCGATTGGCGATCTGAATAACCACGCAATGAACTTCACTTACATGTATACTGAAAAAGCTTCTAATAATTATCAAATAAGCTTCAATAATATCGGTCGCCATCAAAGACCAGCAAATTTCTGATTTTTAGGGCCTTTTACCGATAGATCTCAAACAATACATCTTTCCTTATTTCTGTTCCATATGCCTGTTATTTCTTAGGCTAATTCAGTCTTGGATTTTTCCCATGATGGAAATAGGAAATCCAGCCCAGCTGAGCAGAATTTAGACGTATACCAACAATATGCATAGTAGCATTCTATATACATACATTAATACCTATATAACTGAATATTTGAATCTGAATTCTGCTAAGAATTTATGAAATCTAGCATTGCTGTATATACAAGCTCAGGGATACCTCCGTGTAGAACCATCTACGTGGTACGTACCAGGTTTGCTCTATAATTATAGAGTTATGACCCAAGACGGATATTACTTAATTCTCGGGAGTTTAATTAAATTACCAATCTATACAGTATTTAGACTTTTATGGCGTTCTTTGTGTCTGAATCCAAATACTAATTAAGTTACATCTATATACGTTTAATATACTTGACCATCCGCAGTTATCAGATTAAGATGCACAGCTGGGAACAGGCGTCTTTATCACAATATATAATTGAGAGTTCTAATTTTTGGGCTGATGTAAGTTCATTTTTACAAATTTATATC
Source organism: Blastobotrys arbuscula (assembly GCA_030564365.1). Lineage (NCBI taxonomy): Eukaryota > Fungi > Ascomycota > Dipodascomycetes > Dipodascales > Trichomonascaceae > Blastobotrys > Blastobotrys arbuscula. The sequence goes on along the minus strand of JAJLUN010000002.1, from coordinate 84,935 downwards.
CAAATACATGAAAGCAATACAATGAATAATTACTGGAACTTTGTACTTATCCAGCGCTTGGGATCTTTTTGCCTTTCTGTAGATCGTAATTCGGTTTATATAACGGCATGGTAATAAGTATATGTGCTATATATAAAAGATATAATATGCTATATAAAATTATAGATGTAAGCTCACATTGAGATCTGTAAACGTTTTGCTTAAAAACTATTAAACTTTGTAGTACCACGGTAAGCTTATAGCTTAAAAATTTTCAGCAAATTATATTTTTTAAAAAGATTAATCATTCTGATTGCTACCCGAAGTATTATAGTTCTAAGAACCTTAGATACAATTTTTACGTTTCCAATATTTTAAGGTCAGTTTTTTTGACCAAAATTTACAAAACCTTTTTATTACACTATAAGCTGTAGCTGAACTATCGTGATAGCGTGATATCTGCACGATATTAATTATAACGGTTAATATTATATTTGATAAGTGAGTGAGAAATCATTTATTTTATCCAGGTCCGCTAATAAGTAGAGACCTGACTTTATTTGATAATCAATATTTCACGTCTTACTGCAGCCACTTAAACCCTTTATTTTATTCTTGGCAATTTCATTACGGCAATATTTACATAGCGCTTCTATTATTTCATACCCTGGCAATCAAAGCATATAGTGGTCTCAGTATACAAGCAGAGGTTCAATATCAATTTGAACTCAAAAACAAAGAAAAAAACAAAGAAAAAACGTGGAACCATGGGAAGCGTATAAGTTTACCTCCTGTAGATGGTGGTGCGGCTGGCTGTCCTGTGTTTAATCTGAAGACAATGTTTCTAACTCATAATTAATCAGCTAGAACATTAATCAAGAGATCAGATTTACAAGACCCAGATCCAGAGAACCCGAACATTTCCTCCATAATATTAAGGTTATTACTTTTGTGGGATTTCAACGCCTTCCACGATATCCAACGCCTGATCTCCGCTGATGGTTCTTTCAGCGGTTTGGTCGATATTCTTTGTAGATAGGCAATAAGCTAGCTCCTCCTCCTCTATACATAGAACTTTATAAATAATGGTTGTTATAAACCAATACAGTGAGTCAAATATTACTCACATGACACTGCAGTCGTCTGTCGTTACTTAATGGCCCATATATGAATGATATTGGGTCTTTTTTTGTTAAGCATAGAACTGAGCCAATATACACACGAAACTCCAATATAAATTTTAGCATTATTAAACAAAATACCTGTTTGAAAATTATAGAATATTTTTCAAAATAATTCTATAATTTTCAAGGGTAGACTGGAAACACAAAACTCCACGAGCTTTCGATAAGTTTATTTTGTTATCCACCAAGGTAAAATAAAAACATCTCTAAGCTGCCGCATCTGGCTATCCCTATCCCTAAAGCTCCTTCATTTAAACTTATTTTACCTCCTCCCCTTACTTATTATCTCTTTTTTAAGGTTCAAAAATCTCTCAACTGTCTTTTATTTATTTTTATTTATTTATTTCTTTTTTTTATGACCGATAATGTTTCTATGCAACCTTCATAAGCTCTGTTATGGCACTGATGGTGTGTCCTGCAATCAATTGGTTAAGTATAAGCTTCGATAACCCGAGTTCGATCTCGGAGGGGAATTCTATATTGCAACATGACTATATTCATAAAGTTTGTCTGGCTGATTACTGGGAGTTTTTTGCATAGTAAACCTTTTATTATACCGCCCTGTATATATACATATATTTATTTATTTATTAGCTCGTTATAGAGATGAATTTGAGGGTATGATCTATTTTATTTAGTGATGGAAAAATTTTAAAAGTTAACCAAAAGTGAAAGACGTTGATTGAGTACATGGTTATAGACATGTGGGCTTTATAGAGTTTAACCGCTATGCAAGGGATGTTTGAGGGAAACCGACTTATCCATGGGATTGATGGATATGGAAACCTACACCAAATTGAAGCAAGTAAAACGTTGCTCGGAAAAACTAATTATAATTATTATCAGATATATAATTAACAAATATGCATGTTTTAAAAATTAAATTACAGCGAGTATGCTACCAGTTTTATAATCTACCTGCTAAATTTCAAATACCACTCGGAATACCGAATCAGCCGATTTCAAGGCCCAGGCTATACCAATTAATAATTTAAAGTCTTTTAGAAAACACTGATACTAATCATACCATCTTTTTATTCTTAAAAAAATCCTAACATAATGGTGTAGCAAATAAATCTATAGTTATAGTGAATTGATCTGAATATATGCTCAACATAAGCGTGAAATTTATTAGAAGACCGCAATTAGCTTAACTCTTAACACATGAGGATCCGATAATATCACAAATTCCATCCCCAGTTAACAATGCAACCTGAGTTTACAAGTTTTGATTGATGCTAACGGGTTTTTGTGAAATAAGCAAAAAATAAAATCTCTCACACAATATGCACTTGATATAATAAACCTTTGAATGATCCTTGCACGCAGATCATCATTTTCTGTTATAAGCTTATTCTTTACTTTCGCAAATCATAATTATTACAATAGAGGAACTTCAATGGTTTTTCAGAGTTCAGGCCGTCTGTAAATACGGTCGTTATGCGAGGTTATGGATTATGCGTGTCCAATCTTTTATGGCTAGTAGCTTAAAACTAAGGAGAGAAATATATGTATCTTAGGCTTGTGTATAATGGTCTAATCTACTCTACAATCTAGTATAACCCATTAGTGGAAAAATTTATAAACAAAGCTAATTAATGAGAGTTTGAAGTAATTTGTATTTCTTTCTTTTTATCTACCATCCTTGAAGAACCTATTTAGGGATTCAGGGTTGTTGTTAAATTTTTTTTTTTCTCTTCAAGCCTTTCACTGGTTGAATTGCTTATCTCATCGGTAGATTGGTCTAATTTAAGCGAATATGGTTATCTTTTCGTTCCAAATGTTGACTATGTCGTTGGATTACTGTAAAACAAACGGGAATCCCTTCATGACGGTTAAACAATGATGTGCAATAAACCAGCTTTGAGAGCACTAGTTAGCTGATACAAATAACCTCCACAAATAATCTGTAGAGATAGAAAATCAGAAACCTGTTTTGGCCGTGGAATAACATATGTGCATTTAATACATTACAAAGCCTTTTGTATTTTTACCACGCTCATTATTTTAGAATTTTCTAGATGCGGACCTATCCAATAAAGATGGAAGGGACTCAAAGGTCTATAAGATGACATTTGAAGGTGTTTGACGCACATGCTTTTAAAACACAGCAACTATTTGGTCAAATTCATCCAATTTTCTCTCCACTGCGCTAGCTACAGATATCAATATATATGCTCTTCCGAACAGAAATACGGAAATATTAGCACTTTTAAGTGAAACCAAAAACCTTCCAACAGCCAAAACATAAGAAAGCATAAGGTGCTTACGTTATGCATTAGATGTTAAGCTTTTTCATCAATGCATCTGGAAAAACGTGGTGTGCTCTGCATCTGGAAAAACGTGGTGTGCTCTGCATATATCTGTTTAAGAAATTTTGTTGGTGCTTTTATTACAATGGCTTAGGCTACAATTGAGCTGGCTAAGATTAGGGGGTAAGATTTTTGCAGGGCCGTAAGCTTCCCCGTTATCATGCTTTTGGAACGTGCTTTTGGAACGTGCCGGCTTTCACACTTTGTCAAGCTGGGCCAGCTCTTATCAATCAATCATATCGGGTGGGACACAGTGAAACAGCTTGGACATTATAACCAGTATTACAGCCGGACCAACCACCTATTAAAACCTGGTTATTTTTATTGAGATTCTTTTTGTTGAGATCCTTACCTGATTAGTGTCAGGCACAAGCGCATTATAAACCTTATCGCCAATAGACCAAAACTCCCATCATAAATCAAATTAAAATAACAGTCCTCCGCGCCACAATTAATTTTTGTACCCAACTTTTTTTTTTTTTCCCTGTTATTTATTTTTATTCTTATTTTCTATCAAATCTATAGAAACGACAATAACTTATTACTGATTTGTAAATAAAAGTCGGCTTTTTTTTTTTTTGTTTTGTTATACTAAGCTGACCTGCAAAAAAAGTGTGAAACCTAATAGTTCGAAAGCGTGGGGAGATTGTTAATTATTACAACATCACGATAGTCACAGGGAGTGATTCTTTTAAACACATTTTTGGTACACCTTCAATTTAAGTACCTTAGCAAAATAAGCATTATAAATATCTCGGTCAATTTTCAGACACCGAGGGTTGAGAATTCTTTAGAAAATAGCCAATTAACGTCGGCTTAGTATCTTTTTTGTTTTGTTTTGTCGTATCTTTCTCTTGATACGCGCCAGATCTATAATCTGGTGAATATTTGATCATTACTTTTAGCATCATATTGCAAAAAGGAGCCAAAATTTCGGCGAACGCATCTCCACACGCATAAATCATTAAGTAAGTTGGCAATTTTTAAGCTCGCATTTTTACTATAAAACAACCTTTACTCCCTAACCTAATATACGTTATCCTGGAAATTGGATTTCGGTATCCAGGTACAAATCAAACAAAAAAGCTTACAAACATAGATATTAATTTATATTGAATCGATATTACATCAAAATTTGGTATTTTTTTTTTTATTTTTTTTTTTTTTTTTGGCTGCTACAAACGACTAACAATTTGATAGTATCTTAGGAATTAAAGGCTACTGGCACCATTTGACAAATACAATTAATTATATATAATGATTATACTCCGGTTGGTTTTATTATTAGCATTATTCTCAATATCATTCGCGACCAGTCAGACAATTATTGACATTCTTAGTTCATCAGCTCAATACTCAGTTTTATTAAGTCATATAAGAAGGCATGGTTTGGTACAAGAAATCAATGTGTCTAGAAACTGTACATTAGTCGCACCTGTGAATTCAGCATTTGCATCAATAGATCATGAAGATGTAACAAAAGAGTTGCTATATTACCATTTATTAAACGAGGTGGTGATTAGTGATGATATCAAAGGTGATAAAGTGGTAGGAAGTTGGTTGAAAAATGATAAGGGTAACAATGATATACCAGTGTTGGTATCGGGGTTGAAAGACGGGTTATATTTCAATTCCTTAAAAGCTGTCGAACCAGATATTAGAGCGGGATGGGGTAGGGGGGTCGTACAAGTAGTAGGTGAATTGATGCGAATACCGAAAGAAACTTGTCAAGTTTTAAAAGAAATGAATTCCACAAAGTTTTTGAATCTGTTGGAGTTGGAAGATAAATGTGATCCAGAAGATACTGGGACCTGGTTAATTCCAAATGATGATGCATTTGAAAAGTTTAATACTGTCGAACTATCCTATCTATCACATCCTTCAAAATTAGCTTCAACGGATCGTAACAAGTTATTGAAACGGCACCAGACTAAACAGATTGTCCCAGCAAGGACTAATTCAAAAATTGTGACTTTTGATGGGTCCTGTTTAAACATGTCAAGTGGGGTGATAAATACAACATTTGAGCCAGTTTTAACCAATGTTCTAACAAAGAATGGTATTCTTCATGTCTACAAAAGTATTATTAGTAGTGAAGAAACCAAGTTTATTCATTATAACCCAGAAAAATACTTGTACGGGCTAGGGGCTGATCATTTTGTTAAAGAATTGAAATTCCGGAATATGCAATACTTGATTAATGGTAGTACTACCGGTAAACAAACAATATTTGTACCATTTACATCGGTCAATTCATTGAATACTGACAGTGGCACCTCAGCATTGAAGTATCATTTTGTCAATGATCAATATCACTTGGCTGAACAGGTGAACGAACACTTTTTAATGACTAGTATTTTGTCTACCAAGAAGTTGAATTACAACTATCAACGTATTAAAGCTATTGTTAGTGGATCTGGTACCTGCTATTTAAATGGCCATCAAGTGATTAGCCGAGAGCACCAAGTTGGTAGCACATCTATTTATTTTGTTGATGAAGATTTGACACTTCCGTCGAGTTTAAGCCAATCAGTTGGCCCATTTTTTCAAAATTCTTATTCAATAACATTTTTGGAAAGATTGGAATTATTACATCCGAAAAAGGGGTCATCATGGACAGTTTTTATGCCTACCCGTGGTGCGTGGCAAAAACAGGGCTTGGTGATGAAGTACCTGTCTCAAAATGAATCTGCTTTACGAGATGTCTTTGAATCAATGATTATTAAAAAACCGTTTTATACGGATTCACCTCCTCAATTATTAGAAACATTAGATAATCGGGTGGTTAATATGTCAAGTATGGCATATAATGATTCCAAAGTTGTAACAAAGGTTATTAGTGTTGGCGGCAAAGATTTCCATTTGAACGCGCCCGATATTTTATTCGATTCTGGTGTGGCTCATTCAATTAATGATGTTATCGTTCCTGAGACTGTATCAATTGATTCCAAAGACTTGATCAACGCCGGAGATAGAGAGTATTTTATCAAATTGTTGGAAGCGAGAAATATGTCATTTGTACTAGAACCAGAAGCCAATTGTACTATTTTGGTACCGTCTATTCATTCACTGACTAAACACAATGTTACGGCAGATGCTAAAGATATTGATTTGTTATTAGCAATGCATATTCTTCCAAACAATCCAATAAAAAAGTTGTTGCACCAGCAACAGGTACAAACTATGGCTGACAATGTCCAGTTAAAGGCCCAGGATCTTAGTGATGGGCTGTATTTTATCCACATTGTTGGTGGAGCGGATCATGAATTGCATATTATAAACCGGGGTGAAACTACGGAATTTGGAGAAAGTAATAGTTCATCAACTATATTATTCATTGATCGCCATTTAAGGCCAGAATGGATTAACAACCCTTTTTCCCCGCCATTTTATCCCAAAAAGCCACTTAAAACTCCAATTGCTATTTTATTAGGGGTAGTTGGGGGCGCCATCTTGGTATTTAGTATTACAAGCATGGCATTATGCGTGTATTTACGATCAAAAGGACGTAAAGTTGTTGGTGAAGGAGAAGAAGATGACAACAATGAACAACGACCACTATTAGATGAAAATGGAAATCAAGTGAATTACTCAGACTTCAACAATTACGTTAATTATCGAAGTTCAAGAAACCTGTCAAGGTCGAATAGTAATCAAAATTCTCAACGACAATCTAGAAAGAGTTCAAAGAGCTCGAACAACTTGCAAAATACTGATGGTAATAGTCCATCACCAACAGCACCAATCCGAGCTACAAAGGTCCAACCAGAACGTGAATTTGGTAGACATTTGAATCTACCTGGTAATTAAATTTTTCTGCATTTTTTTCTTATTAGTTGAAAGTATTTTTAACTGCATATATTACATAAACACATTGCATTAGATATTCAAAATAATTTTTTTTTGATATAAAAAAAAATAAAATAAAAAAAGACAAATTGGGAAAAAAATAAATAATAATAATAAAAAGAGTAAATTGTCCCTAAGTAACCCATGTATAAATAATTGAAGCTATAAATATTGAAGAGAAAAATAAAATAAAAATAAAGGTAACTTGATGCTTAATGCTCCTTCTTTTTACCTAATTTACCCAACATCCACCATCCACTAACGGCAGCAACAAACCCTGCAAAGAATGTTTTATCTCTTGAAGTGAAATTGCTACTATTATTTTCATTGTGGTTGTCGTTGGTGCTCCCGGATTTTTCAGGACCATGACTGACATCTGTGAGATCTTTATCCAAATGCTCAATTACAGTCTTGTCTTCCATACTTCTTACTTTACCGCTACCCCCCAACACATGAACATTGGAGTTTAATTTATCGGCACCAACACCATTATCTGGTTTGGGGGTATTGTAACTGGTATTTACAGTTTCTTTTCCAACAGTTGAATAACTATCCGGTGGGACAGGGATTTGAAAAGGTTCGTCTTTCTTTTTATTCAGCGTTTGAAAACCACTAGGTAGCTTAATTCGATCGACTTGGTCTGTTAGTTTATTGATTTCATTGGCAACCGTGTTGGTGGTGGTGGTGGCATTACCACGTTTGTTAGTTTTAATTGGACTTGATACTGGGGTGTTGTTGGTGCTTTTGGTTTGTTTGATTGATGGTTTTTTTGGCGTGTTGACAGTAGACATGAACTTGCTGGCATTAATTGGTGCGACTTTGGAGGCATCGAAACCTGATAATCGATCAATTAATTCCGCCTTTTTACCGCCAACCTTTAGTCCCTTGTTCCGACATTCTTGTTTCAATGCCTGTACCGATAAATTTGTGTATTGTGATGAGGTCTTTTGGCCCAAGAGTGCCGATGGTTGTGGGGTTGGTTTGGTAGTTTTAATCCCTCGTTTAAGGTTTGGAGCAGATCTGACCGCTCGTAATGTACGCACAGGTGTGTTCATTATGTATGATGTTCTGCAATCAATGGGGTGCTGCTGATTGAAAACTGCGATAATGTATGATGTAGTAAAAAATCAAAGTCAATTTTTTTTTTTAATTTTAAATTTTTTTTTTTCAAAATAAAAGTTGGGGAGGGCTCAAATTTTATAGGTTACGAGAGAAAAAAATAACTCTGATTGGTGTTTGCGATCGGTGGGTCGGTTCAAGCTGGGGTTAAGCGGTCATAACGGCTTCACAGCAAAAAAATATGTTCATTAATTATATATAGGGCGGGGGAAGCATGCGAGGATGATATGATTTATCAATTTCTATAATGATAATCATCATAAGAGAGACTTTTTAAATATATAGAATAGGAAATGCATCATTTTATTTTGTTTATTATTGGACTAATATGGGAGGCCGTGTTTTGTTTTGTTTTGTTTTGATATTTTTAAAAGAACCAATGGGATGGTAACAAATATCTAAGAAAGTATGCATTTTTCGTTACCCCATTAAAAAAAAACATAGTAGTGGTAGACTTATTTTGCCAACCCCGAACTCGTGAAAGGTTTGATTGTTATCCAGTTCTTGGGATAATTATAAAAGATCAAATACTTCAATTGATTAAAAAAACAAAACAAAAAAAATCATCTCTGATTAAAAACAGTTGGATTGATATCACAGCCTGCAGATAACCTTGAAATTTATAGGTCCGTAAACTTTGCAATTGATAGATTGGGCATAATCAATGAGTTTGACCACGGTGGCCGGTCGGAATAACATTTGTGAAACTTTACAATCTGAAATATCAGATGATATGTTTGATCGATTTGATGCATGGGATTAATTATTTTGGCAGACTCAGTATTTGACTGCTGCGCACTTTCAAATATTAATAAGTTATAGCAATAGCACTGCAGCAGCAGAACTCAATCGATTGCAACTAGCCTCAGTTTAAATAGATTAACTTAAGTACTTTTAATGTGGGAACTGTAGGTAATGCATGAGATAATGCAGTGCGGTGGCGGTACGCTAGTTGAAAAATTGAAGCTTTTGCCCAATATCAATTTAATCTTACAAAGTCCGCGAACCGGAAACTCTAGATGTTACTAAGGGGACTTTCACATTACAATCATCGATAGGATATAACTTACGCTTCTTTACGTGGAGTTATGCTATCCAGCGTTAGATTAAATATTTTGGTGTTATATATAAGGACCAGAACGTACTGACCAATTTTTATACACCAATTGTAACCCTCTTTTCGTTGTTATTGCAATCATTAACGTGTTTTACATACCAGGTATTGACATTTCCCAAGCTTTAAGTTGGAGTTCCCGAGCCCAAGGTGTCTTAAACTTTTCAACTCGATAAGAACCATCGTCATGATCGATTGAAAGGTTTCTGAAGTTGATATAAGACAATTGGAATTCCCAAGATCCGTCTTCTTTGTGTTCTTTGCTTAAGGTCCCATATTGATCTGTTTTCTGTCCAATTGATAATTCCACTTTTTCATATTATAAATATTCTTTTTTTCTATTTTGCCACATTTCTATAATAATCTTCCATTGTTCCAAAGAGGGCATAGCCCTTCCTCAACCCGGAACTTTATCGAAACAAAAAACGCTTTTTTAATGGAATTTTCATTATCGCCCCGAAACCGCGATTGTCAGAGTATTCAAACACTACTAACTTGTAACGCAACTCAGACTTTAAAAAAGCTTAAACTTAGCGGGAGTCTTTTTCTTTTTTTTTAATGCACTACTAATGCTTACATAATATTTTTTGCCTTACAAATACTTACAGTATGTAACTCGCGCATATCAGAATTCATCTCCGACCTCAAGCTTGTGTTGTCATTAGTAGCATCAACTCACGTGAGTTTTGGTGATATTTGCAAATGAAAACGTTTTAGACGCATAACAGGTTGTAAAAAAAAAACAATTTAAAAAAAAACTTGCTTAGAAAGCTTGAATATGAGATCCTAATGCAAAAAAGGTTTAGTAATAAGTAGGTTTGATTAGAAATGTTATCCGCAAATGAGCGAGAAGATAAAAGAGGGTCAAGACTATATATATATATATATATAAATCTGTTCGCATTTCATAATTCTATCTTTACTGTTTAACATTTTATTCTATTAACATTAATACATTTTATTTATTATATCGAAGAAGAAAAAAAAAATGACTACAACTACAGAAACTAGAACAGTACTCAAAGCACAAGCTGCTGATATCGATAACAGCAACAAAGTATTGTTCAGTCCAATTCAATTGGAACACATCAACAGTGAATTGCAAAACCTTCCAGCCGAAGAAATCCTACGCTGGGCCATTGTCACAATTCCAGGATTATTCCAGACCACTGCCTTTGGGCTAACCGGGCTGGTCACTTTGGATATGATTAGTAAGATCTATCCAAATTCAAGTCCAATTGAATTGGTATTTGTCGATACTTTGTACCATTTTGAACAAACTTTGGAACTAGTGGAAAAAATCAAATCTAAATACTCCAATGTTAACTTACATATTTATAAACCACAGGGTGCAAGCTCCACCGAAGAGTTTGAATCCAACTATGGCAAAAATTTATGGGAATCGGATGATACTCTGTATGATTATTTGGTCAAAGTTGAACCGGTTAACCGAGCATATAAAGAATTAAAAATCAATGCAGCCTTGACAGGTCGAAGACGAAGTCAAGGCGGCCAACGTGGTAGCCTGCCAATTGTTGAAGTTACTAAAACAGGGCTGATCAAAATCAATCCATTAGCCAATTGGTCATTTGATGATGTCAAGAAATACATCGATGCAAATAACGTTCCATATAACTCATTATTAAATATGGGGTATCGATCAATTGGTGATTGGCATTCAACTGAACCTATTAAAGAGGGCGAAGATGAACGTGCCGGTCGCTGGAAGGGTAAAAATAAAACTGAATGTGGTATTCATGAAAATTCTCGTTTTGCTCAGTATCTGGACCAGATGAGAAAGAGTGGACGTTTGAATGCCAATACTCCAGTTGCATAAAAAATCTTCTAACCGACCCCTTTTTTTATATAAAAAGCTTATTTATTCCTTTCTGTATTAGCATGTTGTAATGAAATTTTTTTTTTTTTTCCTTTTAAAAACTAGTCCGTGAGTGAGTAAGAAATCATATATTTTATCCAGGTCCGCTAATTAATAGCAAAGAGACCTGCTGAGTTTGCAATATATATAAAGCTGTTCTAATTATACTAAAAAATAATAATAATGTTCAAATTGTGCCATTCACAGTAGTCATCGATGACCTGTTTTCAGTTCAAATCTTTTTTTCCGACTTCAAATTAATAACTCAAAACACTCAGACCGAAATTCCCTAGGAGCCGGGAACTGCTCGTATATCATTTCGAAATACTGCCATTGACTTTTGTTGTTACAAGATGTAAATAAAATTTTTCTTTCTTTTTGTCTTTTTGTCTTTTTATCGTTTTGTTTTTTTTTTTTAATTTTTTATCATATTAATAATAAAAAATTGTTATAAGAAGTTTAAAAAAACTAATTAGTATTCCCCAATTGATACTTTATAAAATATCGTAACCTCAGAGGTTTGTGCGGCTTGAGTGGACCACAAACCTCTTTTCCCGCCGCGCCCAGGGTGGGTGGCGCGCTCCCAAAAAAATTCCAAAAAACAAAAAAAAAAAAAATTTTGATCACCAAAAAATTTCAACCCATTAATAATACTAGACTTTTAAGCATTATTCATTGAGTTTATAGAAAAAAAAAGTATGGCCGCAGTAGCACCAGTCCTTTCGAATACTACGGAGTTTTCCAAAATTCAGCAAGAGTCAATTCAGCTGCGCAATGACGAGATTATAAAATCACTATACCATATTTCAGACCTTGCTGCCGAACTCAAATCACAGAATTACAAAATAATAGCCTTACAGTTCCCAGACTCCTTAATTCCTGAGTCGACACATGTGTCACGGTTATTACGAGCAGAACTGAATGATGCCAATAAAGATGTGTATATTTTAGCAGATACAAGTTATTCACCTTGTTGTGTGGATGAAATCGCAGCTCAACATGTTAAAGCCAATGTAGTTGTACATTTTGGCCATGCTTGTTTGAACCCTGTTCAAAATATTCCAGTAATTTATGTGTTTTGTGGATATACATTGGATATTAATGAAGTTTACCAAAAATTCACCGAGCAATATGAAGAAAAAGATGATAGGATCTTGATTGTTAGTGATCCACAATACGATTATTTAGTGGAAGATTTGACAACATTAATAAAACAAAATGGGTACAGAAATGTTAAAAGTACAAGTTTGAAACCTCCTGCTGATGGATCGGTGGTCATTCCAGAAATTGATACTCATGGGTACAGGGGTACATTACTTCCAAACAGATTAAACCCTGATTTGGACCCTGATGATGAAATGCAATTGAACGATTATGGCATTTTTTTTATTTGTGCTCCTCCTCCATCATCATCATTAATTCTTCATCTAACTACTTTAACCTCCAACTTGACTTTATTAAAAATCGCCTCTCCAACATCAATAAAGCTATCCACGCCGCACGCCGCACTAATGAAACGTTACAAATATGTCTCAATCGCACGAACAGCCGCCACAATCGGTATTCTAATCAACACGCTATCGCTAAAGAACGTTCACAATATGTTGGAAAAGTTGAAAAACTGGATCACTGCGGCGGGCAAGAAATATTATGTGTTTGTGGTCGGCAAACCCAATGTTGCCAAATTGGCCAATTTTGAAGTGGTCGATATATGGTGTGTTATTGGGTGTCCTATCGGTGGAGTTATAGTTGAATGTGGAGAATATTATAAACCAATTATCACTCCATATGAGTTGAATTTGGCATTACAAGTTGAAGTCACCTGGACAGGTAAATGGATAATTGATTTCGAATCTGTTTTAAAAATGGTAGGCGAAGATGGTGAAGACGGTAATAATGGAGATGACGGTGAAGGGAGTGATGAAGATGCACCGGTGTTTGATGCGGTCACTGGGAAGTATGTATCTACTTCTAAACCATTGCGTCGCTTAAAGCATGTCGACGTTGATACAAATGAACGAGATAACGATGGGCAGGAAGACAGTAGTATTAATGGTAATAACAGCAACAACGATGGGGGTTACAAAGATTTGGTGGCCAAGACTCAGAGTCAATTGACGATTGGAAACACTGTGTCAACAGCGGCAGATACGCTAAGCAAATTTACATGGAGAGGATTAGGGACAGAACATGAATCTAGAGACGATGATGAAAATGTTGAAGGGGCTCAAGTAGAACAGGGGAGATCTGGGATTGCTAGAGGGTATACACAAGTAGAACACGACGAATCACGATCATAGGGGGGGGGAAAAAAAAAAAAATTTCATTAGTATATGCAAAAAAATATTAACTGTTTTGTAGATTTTATTTACGCTTATTGTTTCGTTTAGTGATAAAAACTGAGGATGCACCTCGTTTTTGACCCTGTGGATTATAATGTGGTTTGTTGATTCCACCATTGATGCTTGGACCATTGCTAACAGGTCGTGGTTTTGGAACTCCATCGTTGTGGTTAGCGGGTAGTGGTTGATTCATCATACCACTACTTGATGGTTTTGGAATATGAACATTGTTGTTATTAGAATTCACCATGCTTTGGAGTGCGCCTGGGACGGAAAATGATGACGTATTATTTGGTTGAGGTAATGGCGGTGCCACTGATTGACGTGATGGTGAATGATAAGCTGACGGTGCTGGCCTTGGTATGTTATTATTATTATTATTATCACCAGACGGGTGGATTGAACCATTATTGAAGTTTCTAGTATCAACTGGCCGAGCCATCGGTGGTAACCTTTGTTTCTTGCCATTCCGACCTTGCCAATCCTCTTGACGTTTATTTCTATTCTTCTTTTTGTTCTTTTTATTGGCACCATTTCTATTGCCGTCATTAGTAGTACTACTAGCATCCTGATTTGGGCTTAACGGCCGAACCACATCGTATGGTTTTACTACTTGAGCCGCTCTAGCTGCCACGCCACCACCACCACCACCACCAACGACGTTTTTACCAGCCGCAGCCGCGTTAGAAATGCCCGTAGGTGCAAACTGAGTATTATTAATATGATGTCTCCATTGAGAACTTGCCATATTACCCCTCTTAATTGGTGTAAACATATTTCGATTCTTCGCGTCATCAATTAATCTCTTCCAAACCGGGTTTTGAACCAAATTTTGCTCATTACCCAAAATCCATAAACTAGATTTAGCTCGAGTAACTGCAACATTCATACGTCTAGTATCACCAACAAACCCAACGCCTTTAGAATCTTTTTCTGCTCGCACACATGATAGAATAATAATATCTTTTTCTTGACCTTGAAACCCATCAATTGTATTAAAATCAATTTCTTTAAAAATTAATTCACCAAACGCTCGTTGAAAAACCCTTTTCAGTTCATAAACTTGACTTTTATAGGGTGAAATAATACCAATTCGGACTCCAGACAAATCAAATTGATTGGCAAAATTGGTGAAAATTTCCAACGCCATTTGTGCTTCATCGGGATTCATGATAGATTTGGAATTAGTTCGTCGTTGATTACCTCTAACATCAAAGAATCTATACGGTGAAAATACCTGTTCAGAATGCCATGGCTTGGTGGTTAAACCTGCCATATCGGGCCCATTCAACAGCTTATTATTATAAAATTCAGCACTTGGGAAT
This sequence comes from Blastobotrys arbuscula, assembly GCA_030564365.1. NCBI lineage: Eukaryota > Fungi > Ascomycota > Dipodascomycetes > Dipodascales > Trichomonascaceae > Blastobotrys > Blastobotrys arbuscula. The sequence goes on along the minus strand of JAJLUN010000002.1, from coordinate 69,835 downwards.
CTAGAAATTTCTGGATGCATACGGAATTGCATATTCAACATATGAACATCATTTTGATACTTGTTAAACATTCGAACAAACAACGATTGTTCATAATTCAAATTAGCAGCTTGTTGAGATAAAACAGTTGGGGGCAATTGGTTTGGATCACCAACCATGATACATTGTTTGCACCCATATTTTAAGGGAATTAATGCACTCAATTCAATACATTGAGCAGCTTCATCAATAACCACAGTTTCAAATTTCATTTGTAATGAACTCAATACAGAATGTGCAGACCCACTTAATGTAGCACAAATAACCTGAGATTTTTGCAAAATCTCATTTTGGATCCGTTTCCGTTCAATATCTCGTTTACGGGCAGCAATTTGACTCTGTTCTCTTTGCAAGTCCATTTTATGACCCAATTCTTTAATTTTTTTATTCAACATTCGAATTTCCATATCCATATTTTCAATTTCAATAGCTTCCAATTGTTCAGTATTTGAACTCATTTTCTTTCGTAACTCATTTCGTTTTTTCACTGTTTCATTGACTTGTTCTCGAACTGGGCCTTCACTAGCCTTATCAAAATTAGCTTGCTCCAATTTGGCAACCTGTTTTTCGATTTGATCTTCCAACGTTAATTCTTTAACTTGGGCATTAATAGCCTCACTTCTACCTAATCGAACTACTCGAGGTTCAAATTTATCACCATTCCAACCAAATACTTTATCCTTTAATCGTAGAACCAATTCATCAACTGCTGCATTTGATGGAGCACAAATCAAGATTTTTCGAACATCTTCTGGTTTACTTTCAATTTGACTAATAATACCATTAGCTGCTGCAGGAGAGCCTGTTAAATATGCACCAACAATTCCCAAAATTGTTTTAGTTTTACCAGTACCCGGGGGGCTATATTGTTAGCTTTTTTTCTTTTTTCTTTAAGTCGTAAAATAAACATACCCTTGGATTAATGAAAACCCTGGAGTGGTAGTAGCGTTAATAATAGCTTTAGCTTGTGATTCATTAACTTTAAATAACTTTTGAGTTTCAATAACTTTATCAGATTCAACTGGTTGTGGTTTGGATGGTTCACCTTTCCAAATATTACTAGCCAAATCATAATATGGCAGTCCTTTCAATGAACAAAATTCACGTTCAATTGTAGTCATACTAAATTGTTAGTTTTGTTTAAAATGTTTCTTTTTTTTTTTTTTTTTTTTGAACATACCTAATAACTTTTTGAGCATGGAGTTCATATTTAGAACCCAGATAAGGTAAAATCTCATTTGGCTGATAAGTTCTCAATATCAAATCAACAAAATCTCTCGATGCATATTTAACTTCTTTGATTTTAGCCAAACAATACGGCTTCATAACATCCGGGCGCTTTGCCACTCTTTCCTGCGATTCATAATAAGTCAAAATAATCAAATCAGAATCACCTAATCGGATGTCCTGCAACACTGATGAACTAATAGAAGCATAAACATCAATAAAGTCATCACAAGTGACTCGATTACCAACCACAATTTTAAATGGAACCTCACGACCATGCAATTCTTCCTTAGCTCGTACAATAGATTGCCATGCTTCCAACATCAACAATGGTTCAAAAGTCTTTTGATACTGTTCAACACTACTAAATGTAGATTCAACTTTTTTATAATCACCCCTATCATCAGGGAATGCACTATTACGATGATAATCCCATGACAAAACTTTTCTATACAACGGATCCATGTCGATATTTAATCGTAATCGCATATTTCGTTCTTCTCGTTCTCGTTGAGATGCTGGTTGTTGTGGCCGTCGAATTCCTACCCCAGGAATGTTAGTTGGAGCCCGGTTAACTGGAACCAATGCTGGCTTTTCTGGCTTTTTGGAAGTAAATAAACTTTCCAAATCCCCATCTTCATCTTCGCTGCTTTCATCACTACTGTCATTCGGATGTCTTTGTTTAGCGGCTCGTCGTGCAGCAATCTCTTGTGCTCGCTTACTATGGAATCCTGATGGTCTTGCTGGATGCACTTCTCGAACAACTTTACTTTTATGTGCTTCAGTTGACGCATTTCGTTGATGTCTTACAACATCCCGAATCTCATCCATGGCACTTGCAGACGAAGGTTTTGTATGAACACTAACACTGCTAGGCTTCTTAACATGCTGTGTAGGACTCGATGCAACTTTCAAATATTGTTGAAGCGTTCGTTGACCTCGATTAGGTATAGAAGATGATATTGATGGCGTTGCAAACCTACCCCCACCAGTGGCCGCAGCTAATGCGGCGCGACTACCACTACTACTGCTACCAGTAGTAGTAGTAGTAGTAGCAGGTTTAATAGACGGTGGTGGGGTAGCCTTTGGAGTTGAAATTGGCGTAGTAGCAACTGGAGTTGAAGAAGCACTGGAATGTACCTTCTTTAATAATTCATCAATTTCATCATTACTAAAATGTTTGGTGGCTGCCAACAAATGTGCAACTTTTTCCCCAGGAATGACATTAGAAATTTCCCTCAATGCCAATCGTTTTAATAATGAAATAAAACTATCTGGGAAAGGAATCTTAAAACTTAGCATTAACTCAATAATTTTCAGAATATTTTGGTAGCTTGAATCAATTAGCGCTTCATCCTTTAATCGTAACAACAAACTTAATGCTTCAATAGAATTAATTGCTGGTGTAACCAACATTTCACCTGTTTTGTTATTCAAATCGCCGGTTTTTGAAATATCTGCTTCCACCAATCTAAATGCATCCAACAAAGTCTTACAATAATCCAACTGATCTCGCATAAACTCAATCATTGTATCTGATTTGTAAACTCTTGCCCATTGTGCATAAGTCATTTGGAAAGTCATCTTCATCAAATCCCAGCTAATATTCCAGAACCGTAACAGTTCATTGTTTTCTTTGGAAAATTGGTTTTTGGTATTATCCAAAATGCCTGCTGCTCCAAATAAACATGACGCAACATCTTGAAGTACTTTAGTTAACTGAGAACAGGGACTAAACATTTGAAATTGAATAACAATCTTCATTCCGTCACAAAAGCTGGTTAGTGCCAATTTAACATCATATGTCAATAAACTTAGAATAGCATCGAATCGATTGACAGTATCAGTTTCAAACGCTTGACACAAAATATCTACTGCAGCTTGGTTTTGATCCCAATCTGCGGAAAACACATTCATTAATAACATTGTTAGCATTCCTTCTTCTTCAACTAATAAACTTTTCAGATCCGGTGAATCCATGTCACTAATATTTTTTAAAGAATCAACTGTAGACTTAATAACTTGTTTAGACAACTGACCTTTTGGACAATACTTGTCATGCTTCTTTGTTGGAGCATGTGCAATAAACATTGAATATTTACAAGCTTGCAATATCACACGGGCCAAATCTTTCTTGAACAACAATGGTTGTTTGTTGATCATATCCCATAAACTCGTTGGAAATTCCCTTGAAATTTCTGCTTTTACTGCATCACTTAATGGATCTTCATTGTGTTTTAGCACTGAATCAGGCATCCCACTCGCCACATCAAATTGAATGGAATAAAATACCACATTTAAAGATTTTTGCTTCAATTCAGGTATTGATAAACCACTGATAATATTACTAGCAGACGAGTAAATCATATTTTTCAAATCGCCTCTAATAATTCGATCATTAGCACTCATTAACGGTAACCCATCCTTCAAGTCAACTTTAAAACACATTTCAATCACATCTAGCGCTATTGATTTGATCATTACTTTATATTGATCCGGTATGCGTGCCACTAACTTCATCATTGACCTTGATATCAGCTCTCCAACGTTCATAAAAGTAGATTCTCCACAATTTTGCATCAAAGGTATTGTCCATGAAAATAGATCTTTACTAGCTAATACGTAACTGTCGTCATAATTTTCCATCGCTTGGCCCTCTTGGGTTATTTTTTCTGTAAGATATTGATTCTCCATTGTTGCCGCTACCAATACTCTCGGTTGAGCTGTTGTTAATTTCCAAAAATCTTGACCTAATTTACCTAATAATATTCTAAAACATTTCATTACTGAATGAATATTAGTAGATGGTAACAATAACAGCTCGTTGATTAAAAATTTTAAAAAACTATGATCAAGTTTGATAAGTTGAATAATTGTTTCTTTATCCAAGGTTGAAATCAACGTTGCCATATTAAACCAAAACACTCGATTTTGATAATTTTTCCTTGATTCCGCTTGTTGTATTATATTCTCAAAAGTTGAAATAGTTGAAGCATTCAAATCAGTACTTTCAACATCATTCAAAACATTTCTCGCCCATCTATGCATTTCACCATCTGAACTAAACAATAATAACAATATACCAGAAATAATTTCTTTTAAAGATATAAAATTCTCACCCGTAGCACTAGTACTATTATTAAGTCGTATGAGTGAGTACTTGAAATTTTCAAATAAAGTTGAATTATTACCATCCAAAACATCACAGCATAAGCATTCATATAATGGCACGATATAATCTTGCACTTGCGCGATTCCGGCTTGTTCATCTTGTCGAAGTTTATCTGATAATTCTGTCATTGTCTGGTTCAATCTAGTTACTATAATTTCATCAACTTTTTTGAAAAATGGTTCAATCGCGTCCGGTGAGCAGTCACTATTCCTAAGCTGTTGTTTCAATAGTGTCAATTCAATATGAAATATTTGTGCACAGTTCGAACATCTGTTGATAATTGGGTTGAGACTTGCCAGATATTGATTTATAGCTTTATCAAAACTGATTGCCATTATAGATTTAGCACTCAAAGGCCGTAACTGATCATTACAAAACCAGTGTATTGTATTATTATAGTTTTCGAGAAGATACCTCGTAGAAGTCATGCATGCTTCCATCAGAGGCCCCAAATCGTAGGGGTTATCATCTGATTGCTTAACTGCACTTTGAGCTTCACTCAAGCTAGTCATGGTTGCCACTGTCTAAACAAAATAATCACGTATATTGATGAAAGCAAAAACAAAAAAAAAAAAAATTCAAAAAATTAATCTACCAAAATTATCTCACACCGACAAATTTTTTTTTTTTTTTAGTACCAGTTAAATTTATAAACCGATGGATCACTCCGCGCGCAGGAAAACCTCAAAACCTCAAAACCTCACCACGGAAAAGTTTCTTACAAATAATAGAAATATATAAATAAAAGTGATTGTTATAAGTAAAATTGATAATTTACGCGTAGGCGTTTTTGTTTGTTTTATTACTATGGTTACGATGCGTTGGTGTTGTAAAATTAAATATAAAAACATTAATGGATAATAAAATCAATCAAAACTCAGCTAGAACTCTAGTCTGATGTAGTAGGAAACTACTTATGTGATAACTCTTTTGGGTTGAGCCAGTTTTCGATTTTTTGATCCCAAACTCGTCTATCAAAATTTTACAGGCTTCATGATACACAGGACTTTTTTCATGAGTTCCTTTATTAAATATTTGCTTCTGGTATTTAAAGTTTTGATGCATGCATGCAGGTTAATTGCGCTTAGATGTATAAAATAGTGAATATTGTGACGGATGGACGACAGCGAAGATTTCGGTGGTGCATAAATTGGTCTGAAAAGATTTCCATCGAAGGGTAGGCCAACAAAACCCAAATGTATATATAAACTTGTGCATTCTAATTATCAGGCACTAAAAACTAATTCTCCAAGAAGTATGTAAAGTCATGTTAAAAACTGGCATGACAGGTAACAGATCGTTGAGGGGAAGGGCCCGCCGCTAGTTAAAAAAAAAAACAACAAAAAACGCCCCATTGCAAACAACTGAATGAGCCGCACATCTTGACGCGGAAAAGGAAAAATGATTAACACCAAAACTAATTAAGTCATCGCATCATGAAAATTTGAATACATAACAATACAAATCACATTGAATAAATAAAAACTATTAAAAAATGGCAATATATTTTTATGGTTAGTTTGAATAAGCAAGCTTCGAAACATCTGAAAAATATACAATCATGAAATTGAACCCCCCTTTACACCACATCCATGCAGCGTTTTATTTCCATAAAAATAAAAGAAAAAACTTCTTAGTCTAGTCTGGTATTCAAAATCATCAAAAAAAAAAAAAAAAGGGCCAATGGCACACTATATATAAATAGAATTATTTTTCTTTCGCGTCTTTTAATAATATATATCTGCTGGTTTTTTTTTTCCAATAATTAAAGCTTGCTTGCTCTATCTCATTTCTTATCATCAACACTGGTCAATCGCAAGTATGGCTTGATGGTTTCAAATTCACCATATTTGGCCTTGGCATCTTCATCTTTGACGGTTGGTGGAATAATACATCTGTCACCAGGAACCCAATTGATTGGAGTAACAACAGCCTTGGAATCAGAAGTTTGTAAAGAGTCAATAACTCGTAAAACTTCAGCAGTATTTCGACCAGTGGAAGCTGGATAACTCAAAATCAATCGAATGGACTTTTTTGGATCAATGATAAAGACGGATCGAATAGTCAGGGCCATACCTTTTTGGTCAATATTAGTAGCATCCTGCTGATCAATCATATCATATAATAACGAAACTTTTCGTTCTGGATCAGCAATGATTGGGAACCCCAACTCACAGCCGGAAACATCGTTAATATCTTGGATCCAAGCTTTGTGGGAGGTTGTATCATTGGCAGATAAACCAATCAATTTCACGTTCCGTTTGGCAAAATCTGGTGCCAGTTTGGCAAAGGCGCCTAATTCGGTGGTACAAACCGGAGTGAAATCATCTGGATGAGAGAACAAAATCCCCCACGAGTCGCCCAAGAATTCATGGAAATCAATTGGACCAGTAGATGTGTCAGCTTTAAAATTTGGAGCTTGAGAGCCTAATCGTAAAGTAGCCATTGTGTTGTTGTTGTTGATATGTTGACCAAATGGATATTTTTTGAACAACAAAAAAAAAAAAAAAAATTAAAAAAAAATTTTGCAAGGGAAAATTGAGTTCTTTATATATTTTTGATTAGAACGAAATTGTCCGAGTGTGGCAATTCAAATTGGTGGCTGTTATTATTAAGGTTTTGAAAAACCCCCCAAAGAAAAAGGAAAAAAGGAAAAAGCTTCAATAAATCTGCTCGATCGTTGCTTAAGCGCTCGAAAGATTGGCGCGTAAGCCCACAATTATTATAAGCCCTGGCGTCAAATAAATTACGTCTATAAGCTAAGGGATTGCGCCATTAATTAACACAATACGCAAGAAATTAGGGCATTTGTTATTATTATTTTTCAACCTCCACCACCCCTCAAGGAGGGAGTGTGCCGCGCGTTTTTTTTTTCCGCTGTTTGATGAGTTTTTAAGCGGGTTAGAAATAATTAATCCCACTCGGTGAAGCTTTCTGTATGCAACAAATGGCAAAATGTCTACTATAGCGAAGTAGCGAATTATTAGCCTGAAAGTGGTTTGGTATACGCATAAGATTGCGAAAAATTGCATTATGATGCATCAATCTATCAGCTTTCCCTATACGAAAGCCTAGTAAAAAGTTGATTTGGTCATTGAAAAGATAATGACTCTGCTGACTTAAAAGAGTATCGACCCCGCATCAGATCTCTCTTTCTCGACATTAATGATTACAAATAAAGCATTCCATGTAGAAGAACATTTCTCAAAAAACAAAAGAAAAAAGACAAACCTATGAGAACGCTTCAAGCTGCACGATGAAAAGAAATGCATAAAGATTTGTTAAATAAAGATCCTTTAGACATGATTTGTAATACATAATTCTAGATTGACGTTCGTAAAAGTTTGATTTAATTGTTTTTCCAAATGGATCAAATGTACTATACCCCTTGAAAGAACATTTTTTATGTATATATACGTATGTTGGTTAAACGGATCTGATGTATATAAGCTTACTATATAGTCGACCTGTACATACATACGATTACATGTACTTAGCCCAAATTTGTGAGACATTAGTATGTAATGTGGTGGCTAAAAAGTGGCATATTCAAACATGATTGGTTTAATTTGGATTGTAGCAGCGGATCCGAGGCCATTTTATTAATGCCGCTCGGAAAAGCTTTAAAACCACTTGATCTAAAACCGTTTCAGGAGATATTAAGGCTAAATGCACGTGCTTGTAGTTCTTGATGGTTACGATTTAGCAATTGTTTCATTGAAAACAAAAGAGCTTGAAAGATGGACGGACATTTACGGGGATCCATATATATTTTCACTACAAGTCTCACATTGAGTATTATAATAAATAAATAAAATAAAAATTCCAACTCTTCAGTTGCTTACATATCAAAACTGAAACAAAAAATATACAGTTAAAAGAATATACAAATTTTTTGCACTGTTACAACTAGGAGACTGACAATTGAATCAAAAAAAAAAAAAAAAGTATATTAAATATTAATTATCAAAATTAAGATAAATCTTTAATATGATGGGATTTCAACTTGGTATATAAACCGAAACCAAATTTACTTAATGATACACCTCTACCGGAGTTCTTATACCCAGTCCACGCCAAACTTGGATCTGGATAATCCGATCGATTAACATATACAGTACCAACATCGATTAAATTACCCAATTCTTCACCTTTAGCCAAATCAGAGGTCCATACTGAAGCAGTTAATCCAAATTCTGAATCGTTAATCTTTGCAACCGCCTCTTCATCGCCAGACACCTTAATGATTGGAATAACTGGGCCAAATGTTTCTTGTTGAATAGCCTTGCATTCTTCGTCCAAATTAACCAAAACTTGCGGACCAACAAATGTTGGATTCAAGTCTTCTGCTTTTGCAAAGTGACTGTCGGGGATCATTTTGGTAGCGCCTCTATCAGCAGCATCTTTGATTTGTGCTTTAACATTTCTTGCTTGTCGTTCACTAATAACAGGACCAAGTTGTGTAGATTCATCGAATGGGTCACCGACTTTATACCCCAAAACACAATCCACAACTTTTTCAACAAATTCATCATAGATTTTTTCATCAACATACACTCGTTCAATTGAACAGCATGATTGACCTGAATTGAAAATAGCACCATCAACCACTTCTTCAGCCGTTGATTTAATATCTGCCACATCGGACCGTACATATGCAGCATCTTTCCCGCCCAACTCTAAGTTAACCGGGATAGTTCTACCGACGACAGCTTTTTGAACGGCTAACCCACCTTCAACGGACCCGGTAAAAGACACACAAGAAATTTCTTTCCGTTGAATTAATTGTTCCATCAATTGAGGGTCACCAGAATGAATGACATGTAAAACACCATCTGGTAAACCTGCATTGCTAAACAAGTCAACAATTGATTCTGCGACTTTTGGTGTTTGGGGAGATGGTTTGATGATAACAGAATTACCCGCTAATAATGCAGGAACCAGCCCATTAATTAAGCAGAGATAAGGATAGTTCCAAGGGAAAATAATCAATGCTACACCTTGTGGGTCGCGGCTGATATATTTTTTGAACTTTTCTTGTCCATCGTTAACTGGCACGGGTGCCAGCGCTTCATCAGCAAATTCCATCATGACTTTAGTTCTCAATGCAGCAGTTTTGACTTCGACTGGGGTATAGGCAATTGGCCTACCCATTTGTTCGGTTAGATCTCGAGCTAGATCTTTTTCGTTTTTAGATAACAAATCACAAAAGTTTTGGACAATCTTTTTTCGTTCGTCCAAAGATGTCTTGGCCCATGATTTCTGCGCTTTAACAGCATTTGGTAAGATTTCCTTGTCAAGTTGTTCAATACTGATACCTTTCCGGCTAATAATTGGTTTACTGGTGATTGGTGAGATGGTTGTAAGCGTTCTCATTTTCGTTTAATAAGAATTTATGTCAAATAATGTAAATTTTTTTTTTTTTTTTTTAAGTGAATGTGGAGAATCTAAAAGAAGACAAACGTCTTTAAGCGCTGATATTCAATTGGATTTACAAGTTGTGCATTGGTAATTATAAAATTAAAAGGGTCGGGCCGAGAACTTGCCTTTATTTTAATAAGTGGTGGTGCACAGCAGTTTGTTGCTTTAAGCCAAGTCAAAATCAGTGTTGTGTGTCCCAGTGCCGTTTCAATCGCCACAAGTTCATGCCCAATTTACTTTACACCGGCATCAACAACACCTGCAAAAAAGAAATAAAAAAAGGGCAAAGGTTAAATTCATAAAACAATTGTAACACCCCAGGATCGAAACGTTTAATTAATTCTGTTTCTATTTTTTTCCTATAAAACCCCATAGAGTTTAATATCTAAAAGAATCCTTGATAACAAATATAAATCATTGTAACGCACTTCACTAAAAAAGAAAAAAATTGGCTTCTAATAGAAGCAGCACACATTTATTTATATTAGTTAGCTTAAAAATATAGATAATTGTGAGTGAGAGTACACAACTGCACTTTCAGGTATCGGAGTCATCATATACTTGTATCGACGTCCGGCTATATTCAACATTCAACAGTCGCTAACAGCCATTAAAGTCCAAGCAAAGCTACAAAATGTCCAATATATATCATATAGTATCAAGATTTATAGACAAAATTTGCTATTTTTAATATTTTCCCCTTAATCATTTTTTTTATGTTTATTATTTTTTTTGACACGCATTATTGCCAAATTTTCCATCACACTAATCTATCCGAATTGGTTTATTGACATCATAATGTGAACCAACGTAATGACCACAAAATGTGATAGGTGCCTTTTGATCATTAGTGCATTATTGTTCCTGTTCTCGAATCTGCGACTAGTGTGCGTAACAATCAAATGAAAGCTTTATAGTCTGGTTCAGATTATCAAGCCCATCGATCAACTCCGATCCGATCCGATCCGATTCTTTTTTATTTTTATTTTTTCCCACCGTTTAATTAATTCCAGTTACTCTTAGCAACGTCTATTTTTGTTTGGATAAATTTAAAGGCTGTATAACGGCCAACTGCTTAAAATAGAGCGTGAGTTCAAGCCTAACCACAAGGAATATATTTCTTATCCAAGCAGTCTTAAATTTTAAAGGTGCACAGTTTATACGTGGCCCTATACAAATACAAACACCAAAAACAAATCCAATTACTTGCCCAAACTTGGATATTTTCCTTTTCTTTTTTTTTTTTTTCTTTCTTTCGCTAAATTTTCCCATTCTACGCTGTATCAATTCTAAATTTTTTTCTTTAATTTTTTTTTATCAATAACTATTCCTATTGGAATCCTTTCAATCATTCAGATATCACGATAATACAATGAGGTTTGCAGTTCTTAATTGATTAAAACTTTTGTTCACCCAAGCTAACATATATAGTGGCCGTTTTGTTCGAGCTTCGAAATTCAGACACGTTTATGGACAACCAGTTAAACGCGAAAAATTCTACGACAATATTCGACTAACGTATGGAAAACAAAAAATGAATATTTTAAATAGAAACTAACTATTTAGCAAAAATGTTTGGGATTCCAACTTAATCAAAGCTAATCCTAAATACTTATCAATCAATTGGGACGCATCTGGCGGCGGCGCGTTTGGTGTTATCCCATTAAATGAAATGGGTAAATTACCAGAACTAATGCCACTGTTCAGAGGACATACTGGTCCAGTCTTGGATACTGATTGGAATCCATTTGATGATGATATGGTTGCCAGTGCATCTGATGATTGTACCATTGGTATTTATAAAGTTCCCGCTGGTTTCACCACTCGCGTTGAAGATCCAGAAGAGATTGAAGATGTCATGCCAATTAAACGATTGAAAGGACATGCAAAAAAAGTTGGTCATATTTTATTCCACCCGGTAGCCGAAAACCTATTAGCTAGTGCATCTGCTGATTATACTGTTAAAATTTGGAATATTGAATCTGAACAATGTTTAGCTACTTTAGTTCATACGGATTTGATTACAAGTTTTGCATTCAATGAAAATGGGTCATTATTAGCCACAGTATCTCGAGATAAGATTTTGCGAGTTTGGGATATTCGAGAAAACAAAATCATTTCAGAAGGGAAAGCTCATAGCGGCGCCAAGTCTCAACGATTATGTTGGTTGGGATCAGCAGATCGAATCGTCACAACCGGTTTTGATAGAAGTGATAGACAATATGCATTATGGAACTCAAACAATATCGAAGACGGTCCAATTGGCGGGTTCCAATTAAATGGGTCTAGTTCAGGTATTTGCATGCCATTTTTCGATGAAGGTACTAATATGTTATACTTGACCGGTAAAGGTGATGGTAATATTCAATATTTTGAATTTGCCGATGATCAGTTTTACTACTTGTCAGAATATCAATCTATCGAACCACAGCGAGGCGTGGGCGTTTTACCACGACGAGCATTAAACGTTCATGAACATGAAATTTTTAGAATTTTTAAAAGTGTCAATGATACATGCATTGAACCCTTATCATTTATCGTTCCAAGAAAGTCTGAAACTTTCCAAGATGATGTTTATCCAGAAGCAAAAGCAGGTGAACCTGCTTTAACTGCTCAAGAATTTTGGGATGAAAAGAAGGATTCCAATCCAAAGGTTATTTCTTTAGCAGCAGTATTTGATGGTACCAAAGCCACAGCATTTACTGGAGTTTCCAAACAAAATTCGGTCGAATCTTTAAAAAAGGAAAATAAAAAGGAAGAGTCTGCCAAAGAATCAAAGAGTGAACCAAAGAGTGAGCCAAAGAGTGAGCCAAAGAATGAACCAAAGACTAAAAATGCCGATGTTTCAGCTGCCAATTCAGTCCCAGAAAAGAAGAATTTGGACGAAATCTTGTCTGGTACGGGTGTTGATAAATTGTTGGATAAAGCCAACTCTGTTAAAGATACCCCAGCTCCTTTAACCAAAGAAAATAGCAGCTGGGATGATGATGATGATGAGCCAATTGTTAAGCATGTCAAATCTTCTCCAAAGATTGAAACCAAAAAGGCTGAGGTTATCAAGAAGGAACCAGGGTCGGAATCTGATCAACAATCAATTGGCAGTCGAACCCCAGAATCTATATCAACCCCAAGTAGACAAACACCAAAAGAAACTCCTAAGCAATCCCCACAACAAACTCCTAAATTTATCACTCAAGAAACTGTTGATTTGACCGAGGATGACGACAAGAATAAAGATTTGCAGCAAAAAATTGATCGGTTAACAGCAACCGTTGAACAGTTAGTTTCTGTGTTGAAAACACAAGATAATAAGATTGAAAAATTGGAAAGTAAGCTAGACCAATTGTTGTCTAAATAATTCTATCTTTTTTTTTTTAATTACTACTAGACTTTGTAACTATATTTTTTATGTTTTTTTGCTCTACTTATGTGTATTGGACAATAACACCAACTTTTGCTTCCCTTTTCCTTTTTTTTTAGACTGTGATAATAAAGATTCAAGCTCGCGTAAATCCTGTTCTGATTGTGCCTCACCGCTAGCAATAGAAGCGAATGAAATATCATCACTACCATCCCCTGAATTTGCCTTTGCCTTTGATTGCGGTTGCGCTGTTGAGATTGGAATTTCGGTATTATTGGTATTTTTCGAAGTACTGGGTGTAGCCACTTGTGGAGCATAATACTCCTCATTCATCAACTCTGCTCGTAAATGTGCCTCCTCTTCACGCTGATATCTGGACCTCGCTTTCTCCTCCCTTCGTTCTTTATCTTTTTTCCTTCGATAACGGACAGATAAATCTTTCATGAATGGTTTCAACGTTTCTTTATTAATAATCCCGCGCCAGTCACATTCCAAAAACGCTATAGGTGTATTCAGTGGTAAATGGTTCAAATATTTTATTCGTTTTCGTAAATCATTATCAATACTCTCGCCATAAATAATATTATCAACTTTTAATAACAATGTCGGTGGGAATGCACAAAATGCTCCATATGCTGATCGGAGTATTTTCACGTCCAATGGTGCTAAAAAGAATTTGGTGACCGTATCAAATCCGGCCTGGTAGAAAAAATACGCAGAATCATCGGAATATTGAGATATCAATGGTTCATTGAGTTTCAAATTCCCAATATCGGGGGCGTTTGTTTCTATTTTTTGTGAATTTGATGGTGATGATGATGCGCCAGTAGTTTGCGGCTCATCGTCATCCCATATTTCGGCATGCGGCTGAGAACCCGTTTTTTCTTTTGGTTTCAGAATTGTCATGGTATCCTTAATCATACCAATAGCACGATCATAATATTTCCCATCATCGGCGAATAATGCCAAACTCTGCAATTTTGATTCCTCCAACTGGGCAATTTCCTTCTTATACTCATCAATAGCATAGGTATCAGTTCCCTTAATCAACCTTGAATACCTTGAAATATCGCCCATGTCTGCGCTTGGTAAATCTTCAAATACCTGTTTGGTCAAATGGTCTGTATCACTAGGAACAGCAATCAAACTCCCCAATGGTCTAAACATCAACCTTAAAACAACATCTTGATCTTCTTTTGGCGTATCAAATATCTCATTAACTGGCGCAAAACTCACGGGCTTAATTTTAGACACACTCAACTTGTCAAAACATAACGGACATTCTTTCGGCTTTTTCTTATCCTCAGTCAATGAATATACTGGAGTATCGAGGAATCGGAGTAAACATGGGTAACATAAAATATGTCCACACCGCAACATTCGTGGCGCTTCAGGTACATCTTCCAAACAAATCGGACAACTAGACGGCTGTGAAATGATCCTAACAACATTTTCCATAGGTACTAATAAATCGGGATTGATTAATAATTGTCTGTAATCGCCTCGTGGATCCAGAATAAATTTACACGAGATGTTGACATAAGTTTCTTTATCCATTATAGGTTCCGGTTTTTTATTAAATCTAACAGGTCTTCTAGGCAGATCATTATTTCGATTAGTTATTTTAGTTGGCTTTCGTTCTGAATTGAAGTTTAATAAATGAGAAATATCCACTGCACCTTTTTTATTCTTCGTTGCGTTGCTAAACAACTCTTGTTCGGCGATTAATGATCTCGTTTCTTCATCCATCTCCTCTTTTCTATGGTTATTGCTTTTGTTCTTATTACGGCTTTGATAATTCTCATGATGATGATGACTTCCTCGACCTCGATTATTTCCCCTCCCTCCACCGCTTTGTCCCCGTTTCCCACCACCACCACCACGATTTCCTCTTCTATTCCTTCCTCCTCTACTATCGCTGCCATTACCGTTCATACCGTTCACATTGCTCACACCATTGGTGCTTCCACTTGACGGTATAAACGGCTTGACATCGAAGTTGTAATCGGACATATTTTGTACGTAGAGTAAAAGAGGCAAATCAGACTGGTTTTTTTTTGTTTTTTTTGTTGTACTATAGAATCTTTAATAAGCCCAAGCTCAGCTTAAAATTTGGGAATTGTCGCAAGAACAACAAAGTTAGTGTTTTAAATGTTATAAGGCGGCGGGCAAGAAATCATTGGTAGGCCCTTTTGATCTCCGACCCGATGGTTGTTTTTCATTACCTCCGATCCGGCTACCACGCACGCACGTACGTACTTTCTAGTGGCACTATACACAATTTTATTTTATATTTAAATTATTCAACGCGTGTAGTAGAAAGAAAAAAAAATCAAACCTCGATTTTCCCAAATTTAAACCCTTCCTGTGTCAACGTGTCTCTATTTTCATTTCATTTCATCAAGTAACATTAACATACTAACCATGTCTGATCAAACAGCTCCAGTCAATTTATACTCCACCACACAGTTAAAATCCACCAGCGATGAACATATTCCCAAAATTTTTAGCATCCAAGGATATAAACAAAATTTCCAATTGGAAAACATGCGATTATTCATTGGTTATACCTCTGTGATTGTCAGTGCACTATGTGCATACTGGGACTACTTTGTTGGTTTCCATAAACGGTTTATGCCAATTCTAATGTGTGTCATTGTATATTTTGTCTTGTCGGGAATGTATCAAGTATGGACATGGAAAGTGGAACGAGGATTGGTATATTGTGGTGTTAAGAATAAAACAAAGATGAACATTCGTACAAATGGGAAACGATGTTCTCCAGATTATGTCGTTGAAATTGAAATCTGTGATTTGAATGATAACCAATTGAGTGTTAAGAAAGCAACTGGTCAGTTTACCAACTGGTTTGATAATCGGGGGTTTATTATTTATCCAAAGTTTAAAGAGTTTATGGAAGGGGTTGTGCAAGAGTTGGATGTTGAAAAAAAGACTGAATAATTTATATTTATTTTATTTTATTTTACTAATATTATCTATTGCCTATGAAAGTATCCATTGCATTGTCCATTTTGAAAAATGATCGAACAAGCTCAACAATTGTTTGTGGTAAAAAATTGAAAAAAGCCATTGTAGTTGTGTAGAATGGGGTGAAGAAATCCCCACATTGTCCTTTTTCCAATTTGGAAACAATTTGTTGTGATATAGTATTAGCGTTGACTAGTGGTGCCCAAAACTCACTTGGTGTTTTGACGCCATGGAACATGTTTGTATCTAATTGTCCTGGTTTTACTAATAATGTTCGAATACCTTTATACTGTTTCATTTCGTGGGTTAAAGAATCATGAAAATTGTTGACGGCACCTTTGGTTGCACTATAAATGGAGCATTTAGCAGGTCCAATTAAACCTAACGCAGATGAGATTGTCACAACATGGCCAAAGTTGTTGGAAATCATACCAGGTAAAAATTCTTTAACAGTCCAGTAATGAGACAAAAAATTGACTCTAATAGTTTGTTCGATTTCCTGTGGGTCTAGTTCTAACACCGACTTTGAATTCGAAATAATACCTGCGTTATTAATTAGTACTACTACTTTCCCAATCTTTTTAATCTTTTCACCTGCCTGCTGAACACTCTTTTGATTGGAAACATCACACTCTATGTATTCAACATTAGGTATCAGAGTTCTAGGTTGGGTGATATCCAAGTTAATAACTTTGATCCCTTTGATGCCTAACATAGCAGTCAACCTTTCACCTAATCCTGATGAGCCACCAGTAACAACCACAACTCCCTCTTTTGTCAACGAGCTTCGACTGGAACCCGATATGTACCATATATTTAAATACCGGATGAAATGAAATAGTTCAACAAACAATGCAAATGTAATCCCCCAAATGCACTCCTGTCCTAGAGGAATATCGTGAAATCCTAGCATCCCACCATAATCTCTCATTAAATAAAATAATGCGAAGATCCAACAACCGTAGGGACTGAAGATTGTTCTGGCAAAAATTGCTATAAAGTCATCGATAGATATTGAACGAGGCGAATCAAGTAGTTGTTCTTGTTGTTGAGTTATACTGTCCGCACTATTGTCTTCCTCTCTTTCGCCCTCTATTTTGTCCATGCTCCGTAGTGTTAAATTTCGATTGATGTTGATTTAAAATTCGAATATTCTGAAATTAGGCGCGCTGAGCCTTATTATTTTAAGCTTATAACCGCCTGCCGGCCGGCTGCGTTACACGCGGAGCTCAACATTAATTAATTAATAATTTTGTCAATTCGCAGTAGCGTTGAATGCCTTTTTTTTTTTTTTTTTTTTTTTTTTTTTTTTTTTTTTTTTTTACCTTAAAATAAAATCACTTCAAAAGTTCATCAGGCTTATCAGCAACCAAACCCACCTTCTTTCTCTCTATAAAATTTGCCAACTACCTCCAGCTCTTTATTCTCATCCAGTTTATAAAAATATACTGTATTTTTAAAAAAAATCACCCCAGTTGTCATTTTATTTTTAATCATGTCTTCTAACAGGACTTTATGGCACTCAGAACTAGTTCGTAAATCCAAGTCAGTCAGGGATTAAAAAATCAATCATTCGTTTGCCGGTTTGGTTGTTGTAAGCACCAAATATAAACTTGCAGTAGCAAATTCTGTCACTGAAAATACCCTGATATAAATCTGCGCCAAAACAAATTGAAAATAGAGAGTAGTGGTAAATACTTATAATAATCCTTAAATGTCTTGAGAGATAGTCTGCCGACGATTTTGTTTAGTAATCTCTGGCAATTCTTTTTCATGTCGGAATGCATAGCCGATAATAGTGTCTACCGCTTTTTGTTTATCGGTTTGATTGTAAATTACCACAGGGGGTGGGTTAGAATCTACGTTGGTTGCGCCAGTAGCGCCATTATTTGGTAATACATTGGCAGTCATTGGCCACTCTAATAGTTTGGTTGTTAACTGTGAATCCTAGGAATCTAATAAATATATTGCCAGCATACAGGGTATATATATATATATATCTAATGTGTGTTCTACGTAATGGTTGTTACCATGGGTTTAAGTTCTGCAAAAATGTCGAGAATCCAAAAAATTCTCGAATCTATTAGTGTATTACGAAAAAAAAAAAAAAGATTAGTCGTATTAGAAGTTACAAAAAAGTTCAAAAATCTATAAACCTCTCGTAACACTGTTTCACTCCCATTAATTAGTTAACCCATTAACTGATGTAGCAAAGGTTTAGTATACCTTTTCTTTTGGTCTTTTACTCTTAATACCAGCCATTCGCTCTAACTTTCGCTTATCGCTTTTTATCGTTTCCACAATATAGCTCTTGCTTTCTTTAGTGAAGTAGCTTTTAAACTTGTTGCTGGCGGTGATGTAGTAATAGTACATGTTTGTGGTAGTTTCCATTTTGTTTTTGTTGTATATATATAACTATAAGTAAAAGTGTTTTGAAAAATAAACAAAGACTAGAGAGATAAAAAAGGCCGAAATTTTAGGAACTCCATCCCTTTTTATAAGTTTAAAAACAGGAGGAAGAACCCAACCATTGAATTAAAGTAATATTAGACAAGAAACAACAATTTAAACTCTACATTAAAATGTAAAAAAAAATATTCAAAAACCTAAAATGTTTACTTATGCTAACAACTATGGATCTCGTAAACTAACAAAGTCCTTTTTAGGTTGAAATCTCTTTTTAATCATATATTGTAAATTTAATCAATATTTGATATTGATCAAGGTTTCCAGCGATGAACTTCCTCTCATCGTTCACACACAACCACGCTATAGAATTAAATTTTTGTCTCACTTCTACGTGTACCTACATCCCCAAATATGCCGCCGCACCCCAGAGTTTTACAAAAAAAATTAAAAAAATAAAATAATAAACGACTTTTAAATTATAGAAATTATAATATCTTAATAATCAAAAGTACAGTCAAACTTAAAAAAAGTTAGTAACTACATGGATAAAATACTATGCTAACTTTAATTCACCCTTTGCCATTTCAATAAGCTTAACTTCACAATCATGAAAAGCGTTCAACGCATCAGCAAAATTTTTAACAGCATATCGATCTTTACCAAACTGCCATCGGAACTCAGATTCATCATATTCTTTCCAATCGCAACAAGATTTATCACCACTCTTTTTTAACCCGGCTGGAACTTTAAAGTCTTTAGTGTTGTTCAATTCTACCAAAACCGGTGGGGCCAATGTTAATTCGTTAATCCCTGCTAATGAAATGGCCTCTCTCTTGTCAATGACAGCTGCTGCACATACTAGGGTTTTGGCTCCATGTGCATTATAACATTTTTGGATTTTCTTAGTTAGTACCACACCAGGGTGGGCGTCAAAGTCATAATCTTTGCCTCCATATTTTGACGTGTAGACATCCCGGTTCAATAACAATCCAAACCCGTTTATATACGGTGCCATTTCTTTACAACCATTTTGTGCAGCCACAATCGCTTGAACTAATGAAAATACCATCGTAGCTAGAGTATTAATCCCTTGTGATTCCAATTCTTTACACGCTTTTAACCCATCCCAACTAGCAGGAACTTTGATAATAACTTTATCTTTTGGAATTCCAGCAGCTACAAAAGTCTTAACTAATCTTTGTGCATGTTCGACTGTAGCCTTTGTATCGAATGCTTTGGAAGGTGCGGTTTGTGTCATCACAGAACCTTCCAAGTTGTCATAAATAATCTTCCCAAGTTTGGCCATAGCCACATCAACGGTCTGGTCAACTAAACTATAACCCTCATCATCATCACCGCCAGTCGCTTTGATCTGTTTTGCTGCTTCTGCCATAATTTTGGAATTAAACTCTTTTTCCAACGCAGCATGAGAAATGATCTGGTTAGAGGTAGCATTAAAGTACTTTGGCCCCGTATGCTCAACAGCAACGATAGATTCCATTGTATCGCAAGAGATCAACGTCCCTGATTTTCGTAAAAAATCCATAGCACTCATTGTTTATTGTTGTTGCGCAGTATTATTAATAAATAAATATAAAAATAAAAGTAAAAAATTGTGGAAATCGTTAAACTTGGTTGTATTTTTTTTTTTTTGTTTTGTTTTTGTTTTTTATTTTTATTTCTTTTTAAATTATACGCCGGGGTTTTGAAATTTCCTTTGGGATGGGTTGCCTGCATGCATTCGAATGCAGACCAAGTGATGGCGGCGGCGGCGGCGGCGTTTTTTCCTTATTTAATTCATTTAAGTTTGCCCCGCCTGTTTTCTTCCGCGTACGGGGGAAGTTCGTTTTCCTGGTTCAGAAATACAGTTTCAATTTACTCGTTCATTACAATAAGTTTTAAAAAAATAACAAATACTTTTTAATAAATAAAAGGTTATAAACCTGCCAAACTACTATTATCATCCTCCACTACAAATTCATTACCGACTAATTCAACGACTAACTGACGATTGACAACTTCTGGATGGGCCAACGCAATCTTGATCTGCCCCTCACGAGTATCAAGAACTCGAATATCTTTACCAGAAATCACTTGTTTTAATTGTCCACCCCGATCAACTTGTCGAACTTCAACCATTTCATCATCAAAAATTAATAAATATGGATGCTGTAATGCGATATTTTTGGCAGCTCGACAGACAAATTCAATAACGGTAGGCCCAATAATATTCCCATGATTATCACAATATATGGCAAAATCTTCATAACATAAAATCAATGAATTCTCACTAACTCTAAACATGCCAACTGGTTTGGTACTTTCCAACCGTTTCTTCACACTTTCCACAGAAGGTATTCGAGTTGCATTACTGGCCTTAAAAATTGGAGTCAAATTATTATTAGTAATTGAGGAACTTGCCGGCACAGTTTGAGGCAATTTTACATCTAATGACAAGATTTCAAACCCTCGAGTTGTATGAATTGCAAAAGAAGTTTTAAATAAATTCATCCCATATGCTTCACTTGGTACATAAAACTTTTCAACCTCTCTAAAATATTCTGTACTACCTAAAGTGGCATTTTTGGCAAACACCATCTTAGATCGTTTCTTCTGAGATCCTTTTTCTTTAACTGGTTCAATCACTTTAAATGTACTACTCATCCCTTCTCGTCGTTTATAAAATAATAATGAACGATCCTTCATATGCCCCACTGTAAAAAACCCCACTTCCCGGTGTTTGGATAACCTATACCCTGGTGGCATGCTATGTTTGGTGCTTTTGGCACTCAATACTGCATCCAAATCATAATACACCAACGCTTTATCTGCCAATAACACCACAACATTAAGTTCTCCAATGACATCAATTTGACCAACTCGAGAAATTTCAATGCATCGTCGCCAATATTTTTCATTAGCTGGTTTCACATACACCCCATACTCTAATCCAAGCATTATATACTCAATACCATCGGCGAATACAAAGCCAATCCCACAGTTGATTCTAGATTTAGCCAATGGTCTACTCATTTGTTTGCCTTGTCGCTCTTCTCGTGCTACCTGTAATGCTCGATCCAATGCAGTAGCAGGTGAAAATGCTGGTAATCGAGGTGCCGAAGACGTTTCATAACCAAATGCATCATCACTAACAACTTTCATCCTAAACGGCTCAGCATTCAGTGCATAAACTGCACTGCTATACTCCCTCTTTGCCATAATAATCGCTTCTTTCCATCGATCTCGATCAATTTTTGAAGATGCATACAATGTATAAATCCCACCACTTCGACCAAGATGGCTTATCTTGAATGGGAACATCATTTCTTTTTCTGGATCTCCCAAGTTGGTAACTGTTGGATCAGCAGATTTCATCGGCGCAATAGGTGACATAGTACCACCACCACCAATAAAACTCATCCGTTTATCTTGTTGTCCTACATGATACGTTAATGTCCCCACACCAAATTTGGATGTTGATGATTTGGCAACTGGTTCTTCATTAGCAATTTCCAACACTAACAGATCCATAGGAATTGGCTATATATTGTTAGTACTGTTTCCAAAAAACAAAAAAATTTCATAAACATACCTTTTTTGTCACATAATACAATGTTCCATTTACACTCTTTCGAACTTTTGATAAAACCAAAAAATTATCAAATAACATCAAATGTGTTGATACCCAATCCATTCGATAATCACCTCTTCTCAGAACATCCCCTCTTCTAACAATTTTTCGTTTACCATCTTTCAATTTCAAGTCCGCAGTCTGTTCTTGGCCTTTAAATCGAATATGTTGTTGCAAGTCCATGATCTCTACGGTCTTTTCCATCATTTCCAACCGTTTATTACACTCTCCCGTAATATCATCACATTCTACAATAGCTCGTTGCAACAACTTGTATTCTGGATCACTTTCTGGTGTTGCCTTTTGAATCGTTTTTAACAATAACCCATATCTTGCCAATCTTGGAATAGCCCGATGGAAATAAAAAGAATGCGGCGCACCTTTAGCTCTTGGATCTTTAGATGCACGATCAAACCATTGTGAAAAAGTAGTATTGACATCTCGCTCTTGCCTCAAACGCCGATCGGTTAATAGATATGAATCTGCATATTCAGTATATGGTTTTCTAGCTTCTTTGGCCCAAGTCAAAACAATATCCGCAATGCCTTCCAAGTGAGGCCCCTGTTGAGTTTGTCGGAACTTGAATGGTGATAATAAGTGTTTGGTATTACATTCAATCAAAGCTTTAACACTTAAAAATGCATTTTCGTAAAATTCGTTTTGATTTTTCATAATTGGTGGATCACATCGTTCCAAGCTATCACCATAAACTTTAATGAGAGTGTTCAAATCTCTCAAGTATCCTTCTTCACCAACAATTAATTCATGAATTGCATACTGTCGTTTAGTATCTCGCTTCTCCATCTGTTGTACAGTTTCAGGATCAATATTCCAGTAAGCTGCCCAATCCGTTGATGATTCTTCAGTTTGCAATTCCACTTGGTTAACATTCTTAATTGGTAAAGTTCGAAAACATCTTGAAGAATAGCACCTATAATTTTCCACTGTGTTTTCATCATGACAATGATTGGAATAGCACCCATTATTAGCCATTAATGGCAAAACCCCACCAACTTCTTTCTCTAAATGTAATTCAACAAAATTGGTTTCATTATCGACACTCATAAATTCACAACTTTTAATTGACTGTAAGGCATCAACTGCGATTTTTTCGGCTTTTAACCAATTTAAAGTAGGAACATGATGTGTGAATAGTCCAACCAAAGCCTTTGATAATTCATTATAATTCATTTCACCATTGTTCTGTGTTTCAATATAATAGCATGAGACCCACTCTGCAATACACTGGATGGACCATGGCTCACCACATTTATCATAATCTTTGCTAGACAGTTTCGCAGCATCAAATATCTTTTTACTAGCAGGAATTGATGGTAAATTTAATGCATTCATCAAAGTATAATCAGCCGTAGACCTGCTAGAGCTTCGCATAGAACTGTTCATAGTATCTACACCACTTTTCAAAAAAGTTGTTTCACGAGCTGATGTAGACCTAGGTAAAGAAAGTTCCGATGGCCGATGCGGCGTAGCTGCACCCATTGTTTTCATCCGCTGCATACTACTAGTAATAGAAGTGTTCACATTACTGTAATTATTTTTATTATCATCATCATCATTATTATTATTATTAGTGTTGAATGGCTCCTTTTTCTGTGGTAAAGGTTTATTATTGCGCATTAGTGTTTTGGTGGGCGTAACTTCATTAGAATTTGATCGGTTATATGCGTCATAAAATCTTGATTTACTTGAGCTCGTAGAACAGCTGCTAAGTCTTTCTAATTCTCGTTCTTTCATATTGTATTGAATTTTTGGTATAGCGCTTGATTGTGGTTGTGGTTGTGGCGATGGTGGTTGCGGTTGCGGTTGCTGCGAAGATGGCGGCGGCGGTGTTTTACGTATTGGTGTTTTATGCGCTGGAGGAGGCGGTGACTTGCCATGATTTCGATTATCGGGTGACGGAGTGCGTCGTTTATGAACTGATGGACTTGGGGTGGCTTTACTCGACTGACCAGGAGGTGGAGTTTTTGATTTATTGTTACGTAATATCGTAGTCGCCGTAGTCGTTTTTGTTGGAGGTGTAGCAGTTGCCGCATCCGGCTGAGTTAATACAGGGGGTATCTGAGGTAAAGTAATATTCATAGTATTCAACTCGTCTCTAATATCATTAATAAAAGACGGGGATTCATTATCATATCCACCAGGTTCGAAATAATCCATTGGCTCTTTGCCATCTTCTTCATATCTAAAGGGCGTATTTGGTGAAGCTGAAGATTTCGGAATTTCAGTTGGTTGTTCGTAATAAAACCCATCATACTTATCTGGTGAAGGTAAATCATTTGTTGGACTGTTACTAATTTGATAATCTTTTTCATCAGGCATTGATACTTTTGAATAAGTTGTATTCGTTGAGGTATTTCGATGTACAGAAGAAGGGTTTGATGATACACTGCAGGATTCGTTTTCTTGCGGGATGGGATCAACCACTTGATTAATATATGTAGTGTCTATAGGGTAGCTGGTATCAATCAAATGGGGCATTCTTGGAGGCACTTTATATTTGTGTACTGGAGGAGGTGGTGAGCCGGAATAATGCATGTCATTAGTTTCTTGAACCGGCTCGATTGGTATTGTAGGTGACGTACGTGGAGGAAGTGGTGGTGGTGCAAACCTGCTATTCATTGTTGGCAGTCGTGGGCCCCTTATTTGAGATAGGCGACGTTGATTTGGACTGACAGATTGCTGTTTAGGAGGAAGTGGTGGTGCGGCAGGAGGTATTGAAGGTTGTGGCTTTGTATAACCATTTAAATCATAAGCTCTCAGCATATCGCTCACATCTAGGTTCTTATTTGTTTCCAAAATAGGACTAGTCGCACGTACATATTCAATTGGTGGTTTGGGAGGTAGCGGTGGTGGATTTGAATTTGGATTGTGATGCTGACGATTCTGTTGCTGCTGTTGGTAGCTATCAAAGTACCCGCTATAAAAGTATTCGTTTTTCATACCGAAATACTTTTTTGGACTTTAAAAGTACCTTTTTTTATATATAATTTATTCTATGCGAGTTAGTTGTATTTTTCAGAAATTGAGCAAGTTGGATAGAAAAAAAAATAAAAAAATATTGAAGTTAAGTAATTAAGTTTTTAAAGCGAGAGCGAGAGCGAGAGGAAAAAAAAAAAAAAAAAAAACGGTTTGAATCTATAAACATTCATTTTTAAAAATTTAAGATGGGAGCGTGTGCCTGAGGACGGTCCAGTGCAGCCTGTATACTTTTTCTTTTCTGCGTTCCAAACAATGTACAGGATCTCATGCAAAGAAAAGCAAGAAAAAATAAAAATAAAAAATAAAAAAAGATTCATTTAATTTCCCATCTAATGAACGTTTGATATTTTATTCTAGCAGGTTGAGATGATGATTAGGAATTTCCATCTCGTTTCCTCGCATTTTCAACCAACTTGGATCATTGGAGCTGAGTTTGATGGATAATACATACTCCTTGTAAATTCTTTGAAAATTTGAATTCCTGTGAATTGTTTTTTGTATGTTCCACACGTACAGGATCTGACAAGTGAAAACAAACTAAAGACTTTGCTGAAGAGCGATATAAATTTTTTGACCTGGCGCCCGTATTCTTAAGCACGCGTTCGTTTATACTAATGTATGTGCTGGTGCGCTATGCGAGGGTTGAAACTTTCTTTGCGAGTCCATACGGTGTGGTATTAATAAACAATGCTTGCAATGTCTGAACGAACGATTATTGAAATATACTATAAGATAAACCAAATAATAGGGCTCTCAAAACTTTGGACTAGGAAACAGATGATGAAATTTGCGTCTAATAATGTAAAAATGTCTGATGCTTTTGTTGTTCGTTTTCGATTGTTAGAGATGTTGGAATGAAGAAGTAAGAAAGTATTGCTAAGTGAGCGTTTAGTAATTATGTGCTTTATCGTATAAATTATCAGTGTAATTGAAATCTGACGGCAAAATCAAGGTCCCACATAATAACAAACTAGCTAGCATTTACCACATAAAAAATGATATAAATAAATCATGTTGTCACGTCAATTTTGCAACTAGCGCGCGGCGTTTTATGTAATTAATTATACTAACGCCGCTTCTTTTTATTTTTTTTGTATTTTATTTATATATATATATATCTGATCTTTTATTTCTGAATAATCTTCCGATTCCGATATGACACAGATGCTATAAGTCGCTGATAGCATGGAGATCTCGATCTTTGCACGTTCAAGCTATTAAGCCACTGAAGGTGTCTTTAAATATAACGTGCAAAAAATTTAGTTTGCAGTGTAAACCGATACTCTCTGTTCTGATCGCGAGAGCGTGAATTGCCGATATTTTGCCTTACTTTTGGAGTTTTTTTGACCAAACTTGCGTCAATCGGCACTTTTATTTTATTTATTTTTCATTCTTTACTATGAACGTGCCGTTACTTCTTACGTTAGAATTTTTAGGCTGTCAGGATCCTTATTGACACCTTCTCAACTTGTACTACTTCTGTGACTAATACTAACACGCGATTCAAATAAAAATTAACAATGCCAATATCATTTTTATTCTAATTTGTGATTAAAGTGAAACAACTTAATGATAGTATCATTTTGATATTTTCAATGAAACCAATTATTATTATGACCCTAGTGAAAGGAATCAATAAACTGGAATTGTTGTGGTGTTATTGACAAATTATTAATGAGCCGCATTTCCTAAATACATATTTTGAGTACATTGGCATAAACTCGTCGCTTAATTAACTCTAAACTTTTGTTAGTGCTTAAAACTTTTTTACATTTCCAACTTCTCAGCTTATAGACTTTCACTATAACACACACAAGCTGGAGAAAATTATTCATGCATGAGTCCGACGACGATATGGGTGCAGCTGGTCACTATTAAAGCCGATTGCCGATCCGAAAGTAGCAGTGATAAGCTTCGGGGAGGGGGGACCCCGTTTTTCCGCTCAGGCTGTTTTTCTTACTAAAACTCAATTAAACTCCCCCATGTTCACCAGCTGGGGTCTAGGCCTTTCGCAATTTATCAAATTAATCGCCTTGTCTTACAATTTAAATAATCAGCACCTGTTTGATGATGATGGGCAATTGCGTCAAGCCCCCCAATTTTCTCAGCGCTATATAAATGTAAAACGTTTGCGCCAGCGAGCTCTCGCGCCGCCAGCAGAATTATTAATAATTTGGCGTCAAAGTTCATACTTAAATATGGACCAATTCGGGGCCGCGTTACGTACAGCTAGCTAGCATCGGTGACACAAACAAAGTCGTACGCAACAGTTGCTACACTGTTTATATATCTTTTATTGTTTAAATAGACCAATATTCAATATTTTTCACGGTGCAAATAACAAATAAATATAAATACTCTCCACCTTCCCACACCCCAATTTTTTTTGTTGTTTTTTTTTTTTTTTTTTTCTTCCTTCTTCTTCTTTCTCTCTCTTCTCTTTATCACAACTTTTTTATTGTAATCTCTACAACCACATTAAAGTTTTTTTTTTTAGTTCAAATCTATAAATCGAAAAAATAAAAAATGGTCTCTGCAAGTAAGTGCACTCTTTGTAATCATAACAAAGAATGGACAATGGGCTAACAAATAATAGTTGCTGTTCTACGAGGTGAAGGTCAAGTTAACGGTTGGGTTAAATTCTCCCAAGAAAAGGAAGGTGCACCAACCACCGTTCAATATGAAATCAATAATAATTCTGCCAATGCTCAACGAGGTTTCCACATTCATCAATTCGGTGACAATTCCAACGGTTGTACCTCAGCCGGCCCACATTTCAACCCAAATGGTGTTAACCACGGGCACCCAGATGGTTCTGCTAAAGAACGACATTTAGGTGACCTAGGTAACGTTGCCTCTAACGATAAGGGTCTTGCCGCCGGTACTTTTAGCGACAAATTGTTGCAATTATCCGGTGCCAATTCTATCGTTGGTCGATCTGTTGTTGTTCACGAAGGTGAAGATGATTACGGTAAGGGTGGCCACGACGATTCTTTGACCACTGGTCACGCCGGTGGCCGAGCAGCCTGTGGTGTCATTGGTGTTACCAACTAAGTTATTTGAAGGAAAAAAAAAAACTGTTTCTATTTTTAAATATTAAATTATTTCTATATTATTAAAAATTCCCATCTATTTTTTATGATAATATCCATTCTCATCCTTTACTGCTCTACGTTTTACCCGTTTGTGAATATTCTTTTTAATCTTCTTTTTGGCATGCAATTCTGGATCGTTCACGGCTTGGATGGCCCGTTTAGTCCGTCGTTCTCTCCGTTTATCTGAAACTTGCTGCCGAACTTGACCATAAATTTGTAAATAATCGGTAGTACCTAGTTTGTTTTGAACCAATTTTAATGCATCTACTGCCAAAGCTTTAAATTCCTTATCTCGTTCTTCTTCTGAAGTAGATAGATTGTAAAATGCCATGATAATTTCGGATGCTAGTTGCATCAGTCTTTCTTTAGAAACTAGTTGAATAACGGATGCCAAGTATTGAATCGATGATTGTTTGGATACCTTCATTTCTTTTGCACGTTTTTCACCTCTCAAAATAGAAGATGTCTTTCGCACCAGCCATAAAGTAACAGTAATTTCTTCCCGTACCTCTTCCTCGATATTGGTATCAGGGTATTCAAACAGTCTTGGTGGTTGATCTTTTTCAAATTGTCGGGTCATAAAGACCAGATTTTTGACAATTTGAATACCTAGTTCCTGGTCAACTGAAGTGGCACCCAATTGTCGGATAGATTTAAAGGCAGTACTTTGTAATGGTTCAATATCAATTGCAAAACCTTCGGTATCAAAGTACTTGAAACATTTACCCATTAATCGTGAACTAGACAACCGTACCCATGTATGAGGAAACAATAATGAATTTTCAACCAGACTCCAAATCTGTTGATATCTTTGTTCAAAACATTTCATACCTAGTCGATCAACAAATTTATCCCATAATTGCAATGCAAAATAAACAACTTCCCACGTGACTGTCTCTTCGGTATCACTTTTTGCAGCTTCCAGAACTGCCAATATTTTATCCAATGCTTTATCAACCAAAGAATCATCGATTTCACCGATTTTTTGAAGGTAAATACCAGTAACTTGTAACCCACCTCGCAACAACACTGCGTTATCATTGTTCCCCACCCAATTTTTACAATAATCTTCAACTAACTTTTGCTGTGGTTTACCATCTACTAACACCATCAACTCTTGTAACAACTGTGCTGCATGTTCTCGGCATTTGACAATATCATCGTTAACCAATGTCAAAACCAGGGCCACAAAAAATGAAGTAGTGACGCTCTGAATTTGATCTGTTTGAACTTTGGTCAACAACAAATGCATCATTTCCATCACTGATAATCTCCCATCTGGTGCATCGTATTCCAAATTACTAACCAAGAATCCCAACTGTTTATTTAATCGACTGGTCCCTTGCGGATATTCGGTCAAAAATTGAAAATAACAGCTTCGACATGTTTCTCGAATAGTTCGGTCTTGATTTGTAACCATAACCTTGGCAACTGTATCCATAACATCATAAATTTCTGGCAACACAATCTTTCGACTCAAACAAGCTCGAATGAATTTGAAAGTAATCCCTTGCCGATCTGGTTCTTCTAAATCTGGTTTCAATCGATCTAATAAGTATGCATACGCGGAATCTTTCATCATAAAATCGGATTTGAGCCGCACTAACGCAGACATGAATTTGAGCGCAGCTTGACATAATTCGGTATTGGTAGAAACACAATTTTTGATAATTGCCACAGTTTGTCTACCAAACGTTTTCATCTTTTCAGTCATATTTGGAATTGGTAGTTTAATAATCAATGCCAATAGTCGCAATGTGGAAATTTGCACCGATTCGTAACTAGATAATAATGAAGCTTCCAGCATTGACATGAATGGAGCAACATTTTGAGCAGTCATTAATTTATCATATTTAGTAAACACATTTCTCAAACAATCAATAATAAATTTAACCAAGACATACAAATTTTGAACTCGAACCAAATCTTTTCTACCCCAATTTCGTGAATCCAAGGTCACAATAAAATGTTGTTCTTGTTCTCGTTTCAATAAATCTTTGGTAGTCAAGTTATCAACTTTTTCCCGTTTGGCTTTTTCTTTAGCTTCAACATTCAAAGTCATTTCATACAATTCATGACACATTTTTAATACAGGTAGTTCCATTGATTCTTCATTAGTTTGTAATCCCAAAGAAACTCGACGCAGCAATTCTTCAATCTTTCGTTCAATGTTTAGAGTTAATTTTTCATACAACAAGACTATTTTCACTGGTTCAATAATGTTACTAAATACATTCAAAGAAACATTCTTGGCCAACATTTGCCCAGTATCGAAACTTTTGTGCTGTTTAACTTCTTTCATTTTGGACTTGTAATCTTCTTCATCTTTTTCACCGGCAGTCACGCCAAAAGTATCTTCCATAATAACTTCACTAATCATACTAGAAGCATCATCCAAATCGCCAGATTCCAGAATTGGTTCCATTTCCACTAATAACGAATGAACAGAATACCCCAAAACATGAAATTGAGTACCTCTTCTCAGAGCACCTTTCAATTCTCTGATGATAAACACAATATACCTAGCCCCCAAAATTCTACCAATTTTACCCAAACTTTTCCTAATCATATCACGAAGATTTTGACTCCTGGATCGTAAAATTTGACAGAATTTGGTCAATGTGCCTGGTAATTTTAATTCCAACAAATTATCTGGTAACATTTTCAAAAACTTGACAATTGGGATAGCTAATGGGATTCTAACGGCCACATCATCGTCTTCTTCTTGTCTTTTGGTTTTCAAAACTGTTGACATGGTTGGTACAATATCGTCAATGATAAATTTGTTTAGTTTGTCTGGTTTTGGTAAATTGGCGTGAAGTTGAATACCATACGTATCATCGACACTGTCAGCATCAGCCATTTTATCATCCTCATCGTCTTTTTCTTCATCTTCATCTATTATATCATCTCCTTCCGCCTTTTTATCATTGACGGTTTTATAGTCGGTATCTGGGTATAATAACGAATTGGCGACAGCTTCAATCAATCGAATGTTAATTTTGATAAAATCAGGTTTACTCTGCAAATATGACACATATCTTTTGGTAATAGCTCGATACTGATTCCATGACAAATGTTTGGTCAAGACGCCAATAGCGATAATACTTTCTGCAGATAAATTGTGGGCATCACCTTGTTCATCCTCAACATAATGTTCAATGATTGGTAATAAATACTGGGCGATGGTGACATCTTTAAACTTCAATTCTTGTGCAAAAATAGATAACCGTTTGATAGCTCGTTGTCGTCGATGTTGTTGGACGTGCGTAATATTATAAAAGAAATTAGCTTCTTCTTCACCATGGAATAATAAACATTTCATATCATCCAATTGATGATATTTTGTGCATTTTTCAACAATATATGCCAAAATTGTAACAAATTCTTGACGGAATAACAAGTTCCCATCTCGTAAACCAAGCTTAACTGCAGGTAGCAACACATTTTCCAACAAATTGATATAATCAACAGGTTCCTCCTGTTTATTAATGCAATCAATAAACCGTTTGATGGAATAACCAGAATTTGTTCGCAATGCCATTTCTTCTTTATCTTTGATGAAAAATAGCATATTATACATCAATGGCATCCATTCAATTGAAGAAAGCTCCATCCAATAATCTTCATTGATCTGTTTGAAGGCTTCCAAACGACGATCAAAATCAATTTCCATCAACCGACGTTTACTGTAAGCATTCAACTCAACAATCAAATCACCGACACGTTTAAACTTTTCATCTTTTTCACCCAAGGATTGGTATAACAATGCCAGATTAGTTCTAGCATTTCGATCAACAAATTGTTTAAACAATTGAGATAACCCAATGAAAATTGGTTGGATCTCATCTTTCTTGGTATCTTCATGAGTCAATAAAAATGATAATGCTTGCATGATTGTGACCTTGACATCAACTCGGATTTTATTAGTTGGTTTTTCTAATGCTGATAACGAAACTTTAATCAATTGATCTCGAGATTCGGTAGAAACTTCACTTCTATCCAATAATGCCAATAACACTTTAGCTTCTTTATCCAACAAATCGTGACTAGTATTATCCCGTTCAAACAACACTGGCAATCGATTCAAGACTTGGGGTGCGCAGGTTTTGATAACATTTTTGTCATCATCCAGTTCACAAACATTTAACATTGTAGCCATACACAATTCAACCACTGAATCTTGGACTGAACCATGAGCCAAACAACTATACAAAGCTTCAGGAATAGCAAAATCCCCCCAAGCAAAATATTTAACCAACTCATTTGTGCTTGACAAAGTTTTGAACAGTTTCATCATTGATGAAACTTGACCCATATTTTCACTGGCATAGTTATCCAATTTTGGACTAATAAAGTTATCAAACAAGACACCAAAATATGGATCCCAATTAGTTGGCACCAATCTAAATAGCAAATCCAAACATTTCATCCCCATTGACCGAATGTTTTTGCAGTTTTTATTAACCAACCCAGTTTCTTGATCATTTTCAATAACCTGAGAATGATATAATGAGAAAATCAACGCTTCCATAATCAAATCAACCCCAATTTGAACATCTGCTCGCAAAATATCAACTAACCGTTCCAACATTGTAACGAACCCCAACTCTCGTCGAATTAGTGAGCTATCAGCCAAGTTTTCATGATCAACATTGATACTTTTCAAATCATCATCACCTATCAAGAATCCTGAAGCATTTAATCGATCAGTAGCCAATGAAATAAACAACCGAACATATTCCGGTTCAACATTTCTCAAAGAAGATACTACTGCACCTCTCCAACCTTGTTTAATCCCACCACCTGATCTAGCAATTTGAGAGCGACCGAATAAAATTCTAATAACTAATGGTAAAATGGCAGGTCTGTCATCACGATGCAAACTTCCTTCATCATCAGTTTTGGTGTTAACAAGATTATTGATTTCATCTTTAAATTTAGATTCATCCAATAGATTATTCAAGGGTTCAGAATATTTGCGAACAATTGGATGTTTAAAAGTCAAGACACATTTCAACGCAACTTGTTGAACTTGTGGTGTTCGGTTGCCTAATAAATACAAATATCGGTCATACACCTTGTCGGTTTCCGTGAGCGATTTTGGGTTCACAAATAAGGAAAACAACTCCAAAAGTTTCAGACGATCTTTCCAAGACCAGTCATTATTATCTTCTTCATCCTCATCTTCGTCATGTAATAAATATGGTACCAAAATTTTGTGATGACGTTCTGCCAACCTTGGTAGTTTTATTAAAACTTGTAATGCTTGAGATCGAATGAACTGAGGTAGTTCCGGTGGGGTGATTGAATTAATGATGGATAGTTTGACAGAATTTTCAGCATTGGTATATAACTCCAGTTTTTCAACAGTAGCCTTGATTTGTGAATTTAAATTTGTACAGTTTAGAGTAGTCTTGGGTTCGTAGTCGTTAATTGGTACCGCATCCAATGATGGAATTTCACTAGTTGGTTGAGGCTCCAACCATTCATGGGCTAGTTCCCAAATAGAATCGCCTGCTTTTATCTCGAATTTTGGTAATGTTTCAAATACTGCTTGCCAAACTGGTTGGAATCGAACTGTTAGTAAGCCGTATAAAAATCGTGGTACAATTGCATCTACCAAGTCGTCATTTCCACTAGTAGAATAGTTGATCCCCAAGTTTCGAATATGCATTGTTAGGTTTCGTGAGTTGCTGATACTTAATGGGATTTGATCAATTAATCGACATATACTAACAACTTGCGGTAATTTTTGGTTGGTTAGTTTATAACATTTATCGATACACTCCATTGCCAACTCTCGAGTTTTGCTGCTAGGAGAATTCAAACATTTGGCCATAACATGGCAAATTTGGTTCAATTCATTCTCAGTAATTTTACTAGTTTCTTAGTTAGTACATTTTTTTTTTCTTCTTGTTTTTTTAAGTTAACATACGATTGTGAGTTTAATAAATCCACATAACCTTGCAAAAATGATTCTGATTCTTTCAGCGTTTCTAGTTCTGGCATCAATTCGTCGATAAATCTTGATCCTTTTGCACCTACTAAGCTCAAAATTTTGCCAATTAATGAAATGATTAACGGGGTTTTAACACACGCTAGCAACTTTTGCAAGACCTTTGGCAAATGATTTAGTAATTCTTCATCAGGTTTGATTGCAATTCTAAATAGTTCCAAAGCATACCAGACGTGAATTTGTGATTCTAAACTTAACAAGTCTAAATCGGATAAAATGTAGTCTCTAGTTGCGATGACAAAATCGGATTTGTTGTTCAACTGCATGGTACCTGGAGCATATTCAAATGTCAACATTTTTTTTTCGTACATGTTGGATAATATAAACAAAATACCATATTCATTATTCATCCACTGTGATGACACAAACTTTTTTAATGTAGGCATGACAAAGTTCACAAATGAATCCTTACTTTGATCCAACACCAACTGTGCAAAAGTCAAAAATTGTGGCCCATTAAGTAATGAATTTAATAATGTCAAAACTTCAGCATGGTATCTTGTGGATGCTTTAAATTCTGAAGAGATAAACAAACTTGATGACAATTCCAGCAATGCTTCAACATTTTCATTGGTAAAAGTTTGTATTGCATGAGTATAAACACTGCTCCAATCTTCAACTCTAGAACCTTTACGCAGCCCTGCCAGAACATACATAATTTTAACTCCAACTACTTTGATCAATTGATTACTCTCGATATATTCAAAGCAAGTTTCGTAGACTACACCAGCTGTTTCTTGTCTAGCATGGTGTAACAACGAAGCCACAACTCCAGCAGAGAAATTAGCTGCACTACCATCACTAGTATTTTTTGTATTTTTTAACAATGATGTTAAGATTTTGTTGGTTCTTGAATGAAGGTTGTTGCCACTACTAGTCATTGAATCGCTGATAAAAATATTTAATGAATTAATAAATGGTTCTGATTGTGATTCTTCGACCTCTTCCAAAACTCTAACCATCATATCATCCAACGACTCGTCGGTACACTTTCGTAATAAAAATGACAATGATTCTGCTGCAAATCTAGTAACGTAATCCCGTTGTTTTGAATGTTTACCCATTAACGGTGTGATTGCATTATAAGTTGGTCGTAAATCTTCCACCAATAGTCGAGATAAATATTTAAACAGATAAGCCATGCAATTGAAACTGTGTTCTAAAATAAATGCGTATTGATCTTGCGGTAGTGAATAATCCATTGCAATATCACCCAATAATTTTAAAGATTTACCAAAATATTGTTCAAACTCTGGTCCCAGATCACGGGCAAATTGAGTCAATAAACTATTAATGTTAGTAATTCCTTCGTTTGGTTAATACATACTCTAGTAGCGGCTCGATAGAAAACCTATCTTTTACTGCGATATGTTCCAAAAGTGCCTCTGCGATAACATCTTTATTAAACAAGATTAAAGCCAATGAGCTACTAACTGGTTCAACTTTATCATAAAGTTCCAAAAAATTTTGGGTAATATTCAGCTCTCGCCAGTTCGTCAAACTAGTACTAAAATATGAATCTTGATCTGATGAGTAGTCGGTTACTTGTTTACGAGTCCTTCGAATTGGATCAATCTTGATAGAATCAAGTTTATCCCTGAAGGATGTGTACTAAATGGGTTAGTCAGTTTATCATTTTTTTTTAAAAATGTAACGTACTGTGTATCGCTTTGACGATTCTGTTCCTTTACGTTTAACCATCTTTTTTTTTTTTTTTTTTTTAAGTGGTTGTGAAGGTATTAAAGTATTAATATTAAAAAGGTTGATAAATGTATAATAATATGTGAAAAAAAAAAATTTTGATACAAAGTTCCCAACGGTGAAATTTTTTTGATACCTTGATGTGTTATATGTGCGGCTGAACATTCGGAAAAAAAAAAAAAAAAATTTTGCATCGCAAAAAAGTAATAAAAACATAAAGAAAAAATTTACGATAATTTATATATATAATTATAATGTGTGAGGCGCGGGCGGCGCGTAGAGGTTTTTTTTTTATCAATGATTAGTAGTCTATTAAGTAGTACAAATGCAATATAAGCCTATTTACATATATATAAAAAAAAACAGATTTCTTCTTTAAATAGTATATAATAATTAGAAATCACCGCCTTGATGTTGGTTTTTCAAGTCAGCAATAACTTCATCTAATTGTTTAGAAGCAGAAGCAACCAACCCCAAAATAGGTTGAGATGGATGCAACACACGAGATAAATATTCAGGATGATATTGTGTACCAACCATATAAGGATGTTCCTTTAATTCAAACACTTCCATTCGGTCACCAGTTTCATCTTTAGCAACAAAATGTAAACCAGCTTGTTCGAATTGGTCAACATGTTTTGGATTGACTTCATAACGATGTCGATGTCGTTCCCATACAACTTCATCTCCACCGTATAATTTTCGTAATTTGGACCATTCAGAGTTTTGTTGGAACTGGGCTTGACGTAAACCTAACCGCATGGTACCACCCAAATGGGTTTTGGAGCCTTCAGGCATGAAAACAATACAAGGATCTGGATGATCTTTTGCAAATTCTTCAGAATTACAGTTTTCTTTATTCAAAACATTTCGAGCAAATTCAATAGTACCGACTTGGAACCCTAAACAGATACCCAAATAAGGAACCTTGTTTTCTCGAGCCCATTTAGCAGCTTGTACCATGCCTTCAACGCCTCGAGTACCAAACCCACCTGGCACTAAAATACCATCTGCTTTACACATTTCACTCCATGCCTTGTGAAATTTCAATTTATCAGCGTCATCTTCCAAATCAGTAGCTTCAATCCAAGACAATCGTAACAATCTTTGACATCGTAAAGCAGAATGTTCCAATGCCTTGACAACTGAGATATAAGAATCTTGTAAATTGGTATATTTACCAACAATGGCAATATTTACTTCATCAAAAGATCGATCATGAGATTCGGTCAATGCTCTCCATCTAGCCCATAAATTAGCACCTCGACTCTTTCGATTTTCTGGCAAGTCCAAATCTTTCAATCTGAATCGATCTTCAAAGAAATCCAACAATTTTTGTTCTCGTAATAAAATCGGGACGTGATAAGTAGAGTTAACATCATGGACCCCCAATACTTGATTTGGGCCAACGTGACAAAACATGCTAATTTTCTCAATAGCTGGTTGTCCCAACTCCTCAGCACATCTACATGCAATAATATCTGGAGATAGACCCAAACTTCGTAAATCTTTAATAGCTGCTTGAGTTGGTTTGGTCTTCTTTTCACCATTAATAACTGGAACCAACGATACGTGAATTAGTGCGAAATTTTCTTTACCAACTCGGAATTGAAATTGTCTTAATGCCTCAACAAATGGAGCAGATTCAATATCACCAACAGTACCACCCAATTCAATAATACAAACATCTGGGGTTTCATTATCATCATCAACTGGCACTTGAGCAACTTTTTCAATCCAATCTTGAATAGCATTGGTTAAATGGGGAACAATTTGAACTGTCTTGCCCAAATAATCACCCTTTCGTTCTTTCTCAATAACATGTTGATAAATTTTACCAGTAGTAATGTTATGATCACGAGTCAATCGAGTATTTAAATATCGTTCATAATTCCCTAAATCCAAATCGACTTCACCACCATCATTTAAAGTATAAACTTCACCGTGTTCCAAGGGACTCATCGTACCTGCATCAACATTCATGTATGGATCAATCTTGATGGAGGTTACTTTAAGCCCATAACTTTTCAACAAGAGCCCGGTAGAAGATGCAATAACGCCCTTACCGATCCCACTAATGACACCTGAACATTGGTTAGTTATCAAATTAATTGTTTGTATTTTGTAACAAAATACATACCACCAGAAACTACAATGTATTTCATTTTTTTGGTTCGTTTATTCAATTAATGGGGAGGGAAGGAGGGAAGGAAGGAAGGAAAGGAAAAAAAAAAAAAAAAGAAGAAGGAAAGAAAAAAAAAAAAAATTTTTTTTATAACACTTTTAAAAAAAAAAAAAAAAATTTTGTCAACGTCTCCTACCGTTTAACAATTTGAATCAGTTTGTTTCTAATTTCTAAGTTAATAAGAATATTTAAGTGCGCTATAATTGCCGACCAAAATTTAATCTTACTCACTTAATTTAAGCGGGTTGGTAATATTTTTCATACTGGGCGCGGCTTAAAAAAAATTTTCATGCGCAGATCGCGATTGATCATGATTTTTTTTATTTATCTTTTTTATCCCATTTATTAAAGAAAGAAA
This sequence comes from Blastobotrys arbuscula, assembly GCA_030564365.1. Lineage (NCBI taxonomy): Eukaryota > Fungi > Ascomycota > Dipodascomycetes > Dipodascales > Trichomonascaceae > Blastobotrys > Blastobotrys arbuscula. The sequence goes on along the minus strand of JAJLUN010000002.1, from coordinate 31,229 downwards.
TTGGATTTACTAAACATGACAGAGTTCCTGCTAGATTTTTGTAATAAAGATATAGTGTTTTTAATATGTCATGGACATTGAAAAAAAAAAAAAAACAAGAAAAAAACAAGAAATCGTTTTGAGCATTACTGTATTAGTGGTTTATTAACACCATAGTAGCGACTAATGTTCCGACTTTTTAAATTATCTAGACCCAAATAACATTGTAGTTATCCGAATAAGAACAGAAACCAATCAAATGGCTTGGGCTAATGTCGCAGTACAATGTGATGTTTCCGTGGAACTGATACTTTTAGTTGTGTTACTTCACCAAGTAATCTGCAGCTCCCACTTCGGTAAGCCGCGTGAGCCTCACATAATGTATACTTACAAAAACATCAGTATCAGATAAATGAATATTTTATGCAATCTTTTTCCACGTTTTTGCATCAATTGTTACATTTTAGATGAAACATCTCGTTTATTTTTGTCTATAAGTTTTAAATGGTCAATCCATCATCATCTGCAGACGGTGGTCAATCGTAGTCGTGATCGTAATAGTAACCAGCAGCACTATAATCTAGGAACCACAACGTTCTTGGGAGAACAAGAAGTTGGGCGTGTCTTGTACTAAAAAGAATGTATAAATTCTATCAACGGCCCTAATTTTCCACTGGTTTGTAGTAGCTAGGCCATGATATCAAGCACAGTTCTATTGACAGTAAAGAAAAATAAGATACCAGTTTGGTGGTTAATTTTTGGTGTGGAAAAAATATACTACATGTCCCAACCCCTGCGCAAGCGAAACATCATGAAAATTTTCCGATTTTGCCGTAACCGTTAACTTCACCCATGCATTTCTAAGGTATGTTTGCAGGTCATAAACCTGTCAATGGCTTAGAAGCTTTACCAAGTTTCAATTTAACAAAAAAAAAAAAAAAAAAAAAAAAAAAATACTCCTCGAAATAAACTACCCAAATAATTAGCTGAAGTACAATACTGCGCCTGAGGCTTATTTAATTCTCTAATAGCAGGTACAAAATCTTCATCTCCTAAAAATAATTTCTACTAAACAAATACATTTAGGAGCAATCCACAAAAAACCAGCTTTCTACACAAATCATCTTTATATTTTCTACCATACCATTTTAACCTTTAAATACTAGCATTTAATAAAGGGTTTTGGAAATCAAAAAAAAAAAAAAAAAAAAAGAGAGACATAATGGAATCAACACCGTTGTTAAGCGACAACAACAACAACAACCACACCGACAGTGATAACGATCGACCCATTATGCGACGGTCCCATAGCTCACATGCAGAACCTCATATTGCAAGATCTCGCCCCGATTATCCAGATGGCAATAACAGTAGTAACAATAATAATAAAAAACGACGGCCCGTAGATGCATTGCCAACACAAATCAATGCTAGGCTAGGTCCTCAAAGAACCAGTTTTAGTGCACAAAAGCTGAAACTGTTACCGGATGAACCATTACCAGATGATGAAGAAAGTGGTAGAGATGTTTATTCACAAGTTACAAGGATTACTGATCCTCCGGCAAGAAAAGATGCAGAACGGTTGGGTAAAGCTCATAGATCAATGTTACCAAGAGTCACTGCATATTGTACTGCTGGGTCATATAGAATGAGAGATTTGACGAAATATTTATCGGTTAGAAAGAGTCACAGTTCGTTGCCAAAGCTGTTTGATGAATGTTTATATACACCATATTCGTATAAACGGGATCAAAAACTACCAAATGAAGAAGATTTGATTAGATTAGATGACGAAGGTGGAGAAATTGATTTGAGTTATGGTGGTCGATCGGATGTATTTCTGTTTGAATATGGAGTTGTAGTGTTGTGGGGTTTTACAGAATTGGAAGAAAAAAGGTTTTTGAGAGAGTTGGCCAAATTTGAAAGTGAGAAATTGGCAGAAGAAGATATTCAAGTTGAAGAGTTTAATTATTATGTTACCAAAAGTTATCAACCAAGAATCTATAATGATTTTATTACTTTGAGAGATAATAACAATTATATGATCAAATTATCAATATCACATGCCATTGCACAATCCGCCAAAATTTCATTATTTGAAGAATTAGTTGATAATACTATTGAAGATACACAGGAGTTCCCACAAGAAGTGGCGCTTACTGGGAAAATCGATATGAATAGAAAAAACATCATGAAAAGTATTGGGGAATTATTTATTTTACGTATTAATGTTAACTTGCACGGATCAATTCTGGATTCACCAGAATTGATGTGGTCCGAACCACATTTGGAACCTATTTATCAAGCTACTAGAGGATATTTGGAAATTAATCAACGTGTCTCATTGTTAAACACGCGATTGGAGGTTATTGGTGATTTATTACAAATGTTGAAGGAACAATTGGCACATGCTCATGAAGAGTATTTGGAGTTTATTGTTATTGTATTGATTGCGGTGGAAATTTTGGTAGCATTAATTAATGTTGTTGTCGATGTGGCAGCATCAGATGTTTTGTAAGAACACAGCCAAAAAAATAAAATTATTATTAATTAGTAATATCTATCAAGTATTCATTGCCAGATAAAACTTGGCGGTCTTTTACAATATAAGTGAGCCGCATGATCCAGCCCCAGTCACCCTTGATTCCTAGTAACTGGATTTCCTTTTGAGGTAACAAATCTTGAGGATCATGATGGGCTAATAATTTAATGTTTCTATCTTTAGCTAGTGCTAATAATTTTGGAGGTAATGCACAACAATCGCTAGCATTAATATGATCAATTGTTGGAATTGGTAAAAATGATGATTGGATTTTATTGTGGTGATCAATATTATCCAGCAATACTTGTAATCTCTGGGTACTTAGTTCACTGATACCATAGTTGCTAACTTTTGGTCCACAAGTTTTGACCATCTTTTCCCAAATACTGAAAATAGTTTGATCACTAATTTTTGAATCATCTTCTGTATCATCTGCAAATGCTACACCTTGTAAGGATAAAATTAGATTATTGATATTGGTTTTTTTCAAGCCACTGTAAACTTCAATTGACTGTTCAATTGCATCTGCTGCTGATTCTTCGGTGGTATTATAAGGTAAAAACAATTTGGCAGTGATTTCGGCTGGATCAAGTGTTTCATTTACATCATCTGGGTGTGCAAAAAATTCTGCCGATGGAACCAAATCGTTTTTGTTTTTGGAACGGTCGTTTTCAATAGTTTCCAGGTTTTTGCCAGTGGCATCATTCCATGATTTTAATACATGTTGGATAGTCGTTGAGACTTCCGCGTTCGGTTTAAGACGATGTCGTAAAGTATTTCCAGTATAAATAATCATTTTCTTTTTTCTTTTCTTTTTTTTCTTTAATTGTTTTATTGGTTATTCTCTATTAAAATGCAATAGGATAGATTCTTAGTCTAATAGGGTGTAAATGCAATCGTATCAAAGAGGGTTGGAAAGTGATAATGAAGTGTAAACTTTTTTGTTTTATGTCGAAAAAAATAAAAATAAAAAACTTGTCTTGATTACGGGATTATATTTTTTATGTTGGGTGGTGTGGAACTAATCCGACCAAGCGGGGTTAAGCTTACAGGCCGCATACGTAACTTAAAAAAAATAAAAAAGTCAATGCATGATTATTAATTACAATTCATAATTTTATGCGCTAACTTTTTTTCTTCCGTTTACAGCAGATGATGGATGGGCCGGGTTTGTAATCCCGAAGCAAGGCTAGTGCTAACTAATTTCTCAAGGCTTATTGAGCGCAATAAATAAATAAATAAGTTGGATTTTAAATATCAAAAAAATTAACTCCGTTGGAGCTTAAAAAAGGTTAAATTACAGCTACACAACCTTTTTTTTTTAAAAAAAAATCTAATAAGCTGTTAAGTGCTTAATAATATTTTTTCGCTTATTGATAAAAACATTTCACGTGACTTTTATTTTGAAAAAAAAAAAGCCGTTATTATCATCTGTTTGATAACAGATTGATAAAATAATTTTTTCAAGAGATACAAATCTTTGTATAACGTTGGAATGAAGATATCGGTGTTTCTAGATTAAGCTGGATGAGAGATTCAAAAACTGCCAACATATTCCATTGATGAGAAAAAGTAGTAGTTCCCCCGTGGTTGACCGGAATGGACACAAGCTTGTTTTTGTTTTTTATGAGCTAAATAAATGGTGGCAACCTCGAAGCTAGAATCATCCAAAAATAGTAATTAAGGCTTAGACTTTTAAATCCGTAGCTAACAACACCGTTGTATCGGTTCTTTTATGTTTAGTGGAGTTAAAGTGGAAACGTTTTTAAACAAATGCTTAATTAGAATATAATAAACTTTACCATAATGTTTGTTACAAGCTTACGCATTGAGTATTCTACTATTTTTAAATTTACTGAATGCAATATTTTTGATGATAAAATGCAAAACAATTTCAACTTTGCACTTGAGTTTTTAAATTTTAACTTAAGCTAGAAACAAGTTTAGGTAAACGTTATAATTTAGTTAAACTAAAAACGATATTAAAAATATCTTGCATGGTCTCAAGATTGGCAATTTTAAATAATAATTAGTTCGAGTACCTGAAATTGACAATTAAACTCAATGAAATAATAAAATAAAGTTTATCTAGAGCTGATTATAAGCTTTTTGTATATCAATCGACCTATACTAAAATTAATCAATTGTCGACAATGCTGTTCAAAAGACTCGCTTGGAAAATTTCCAACGCTTGGCAGCCCAACAGTTCCAGCTGTATTACTTACAACGATTCGTAGTTACCATAGCCCTATAAGTAGAGTTTATATTGGCCTGGGATTGATATATCTTATTAAGGTCTATAGAAACTACGGTTAGTATATAAGTTGTACATTATTGGTTGCTATGTCCAATTGAAAGAGTGCGGCGCACTCCTGCTTTGACTCGTCACTATTAAACACTGCCGGACGATCAATTACCCGTTTAGGAAAGCAGGCTGCTATAGAGCTTAAGGCACATCATGCGATTGTTCAGGATATCACTTTAGAGTTAATGTAGGATCGATTAATGCATCGAGCAGCTCAGGACGATGGGCTTTATTCGGAACGTACATGATAAAATTAATAGTTTATTCATAAAAAATAAAATAAATAAATACAATTAAATCTACCATCATCAGATGGAATAAATCTTAAGTTCAATTTATTTATTTTTGGTCTAGCTAGCCTGGATTTATTCACAGTGTATTGAGACCAATGGAAACTTATTCATTTAGGAAGATGATGAAAAGCTTTACTGGCAACTTTATTTGAGCATGATGTAATATATTTTTTTCCTGTGTATCCAAACCCGTGTTTATATACATGAATGTTTTTAAAAAGACAAGCCTAATGCGGGTTATGTTTTTTTATCTGAATTTGCATACAACGTTAAATGGTAAATAGCTATTGTGTCATAGGCCATTTGGAAAAGATGTTGCTGTTGTGTATGAATAAAAAAGGATAAGATAAACTAGCGTTATCAAGTTAGACTCTATGACTCTAGGTTTGGCAAACAACGAACTTTGATCAAACGGCAACTTAAATCTATATACAATGATCAGTTGCCATGGTTGTATGCATAGAATTCAATTACTAAAGTAAATGGTAGTTTTCTTTGCTTTAACGCGCTTTTAAATTTATAAACAAATCACAAGTTATTCATATTAATAATATTACCAGAGATCCCTTAAATTATATACTGTTTAATACTGTATAAATGTATACGGGTGGGAACTAATATTTAATAATTCACAGATTGGTGCCCCATTTTCAAAATAATAATTATACAAGCCTCGTACCAAGACTACACATAACGTCTTTTCATCGCCGGGGTCATGCTGAAACTTTTTGTTGCCAATACCTTCCCAAAAAATAAAAAGCAAAAAAGACAATTGGATTGATAAGCTTATTATTGTTGTGTCTGTTTCATAACGTATTGATTCTCCTATTCTGTTTCGTATCAATTTTTTATTCGTGAAAAATTTGATAACAATAACGAGGCGGCCAAGGTATTCGTATGCGTAAGCCCAGCTTATCAATACACACAACCTATAATTTCAATATTTAATATAATTTCACCATTTACTATTGTTTATCCTGCAGCTCCCACAAATAGTTATAACGATCTGTATAATATATACATATATATAAGCTTATGAAAAAATAGAGTAAACCCTATTATACTAAGTGATTACCACAGATGTGGGCAACTCCTTAATTATTACAAAAAACCGTAGTAAATCGGCATAGATCGAAATTTATTATCATATAAGCAACCCACATAATCCCATAATAAAAAAGAAAAATTTAATAGCTATAGCGGTAAGGATCATTACTTGCCAATTTGAAAAATGAATCAATGAGATCTCGACGGTTTGAACATGCAAGCGATTCACAATTGAATACTGGCTAAGATTACTATTTCGGTCAAGTATTCAAAGGCATTAAGGAATTTCGACTCGAAGAAGCAAGCCATCAACTATTTACATTTTAAATCATGATTCAAACAAGACCAACGCACTTGGCCTTCGTAGCCCAAATTTTATAATAATAGAGCGTTCGGGGCTAGAATTTGAAAAAAAAAAAAAAAAATCAAAAAAATCACACCGTTTTTTACGCTTTCATAGGATATCAATAATCCCATTCTATTAAAAGGAGGTCTCACTTCCTGCTGCCCAAAAGCCTGAACTGTTAGAGTTTTTCTTTTTGTTCACCTAAATTTTTGAATCCCGTAGCATATTTATCTTATAAGTTGTCACCCATCGCTGGATCCAAGCTGTGTGGGATGTTTTGCCGGAAACAAAGCCCATAATTTTACTACATTTCCTGATCTTGCCCTAGTATTTTATAAAAAAATTTCTTTACCACCGAATGCCCTAATTGATACCCGATTACGGTATATATGCCAATAACAGGCATTAAAGAATCTTAAATATATAGCAATCAGCCTGCTCTCTTTTTTTATTACTATTTAACAGTTAAAAAAGATAAAAATTTCCTTATTATTATTATTATTTTACACTTTTTATTTTATTTTATACCAATCTTTAAATTTTTTTTTTTTTTTTTTCTTACTCTTCCTAAATACTGAAACGTGCATAATCGGCTGCGCGAGATTAATACTATTAAAAAAAAAATAAAAAAAAGAATTAAGGCTTTAAAAAAAAAAAAAAAAAAAAAAAAATTTATAACTTTTTTAAACTTATCAAATTCATTATCACTTATTTTTTTTTAAAAAAAAAAAAAAAAAAAAAAATTATCCATTATTATCATAAAAATTTAACATTCAAAATTCAATCATATCGAATAAATAAACGAAAAAACAACATGAAATCACTAAGAAGGTCGCCGTTACCAGATTCATCGTCAATAGGTTCATCAAGCCCCCCAACTCCTGCACCATCTCCATCTCCCAGCATATTTTACAACAGCAAATTGTACAGTAACAACCGCAATTTGAGATATTCACCATTCAATGATGATAGTAGTGAAAATGATACTAGTTATTTACAAGTGCCGAATTCAATAACGAACACAACAGATACTGCGACTCCACCAACACCGAATCCAACGCCGAATGATAAATCACCCAGATTGGAAACTTTAATGGCCGCTAAAGATATTTTTACAAGATTGTCAACTTCAGATAAACAACATTACATTGAATTATTATTGAAAGATTGTAATAGAGAAAATTTGGCATCAACACAAAATTTTATATCTCCGCTTTTGAAGAAAGATCCATTTAGAGTTTTACCACGAGAGATTAGCTATAAAATATTGGCTTATATGAAGGATGCCACAACACTAGCTCGGGCTTCCCAAGTTTCAAAATTATGGTATTTGATATTGTCTGATGAGGTGACCTGGAAAAATATGTGCGAAGAAAACCATTTCAGACGGCTCTCAGCGGCTGTTAACATTACGCATCAAGATGCAAAATCAAGGTTACCAAGTATAGCATTCGATGCAGTAACTTTAAGTCAAAACGATTTGGCAGAAGCAATGTATGATCCAGAGGCTACCAAAAAACCTGTACCCACGAGTTATAAATCTCATTTCAAGCATGAATACATGTTAAACAGCGCATGGAATAAGGGTGGTAGATTAGCCGCCAGATATGTTATTCAAAACCCCGGGGTTGTCACTGCGTTATTGATGACAAATCGATATATTGTTATTGCATTAGATAATTCCAAAATTTTTGTTTTTAGAGAAGATGGGAAAATGTTGCGATCATTGTTTGGTCATGTAATGGGTGTATGGGCATTGACTTTGAAAGGTGATACTTTAGTATCTGGTGGGTGTGATCGAGATGTAAGAGTATGGAATTTGAAAACAGGTAACTGTGAACAGATTTTACGAGGTCATTCATCGACAGTTCGATGTTTACAAATGGTTGATGAAAATACTGCAGTTAGTGGTAGTCGAGATACAACAATCCGAGTATGGGACTTGAAAGAGGGCAAATGTTTACGAGTATTAAACGGTCATTCTAGTTCTGTTCGATGTTTGGAAGTCGTTGGTGATTTGTGTGTAAGCGGTAGTTATGACTTTACCGCGCGTGTTTGGCGAATTAGTGATGGCACATGTTTACATACGCTAGCGGGTCATTTTTCACAGATTTATTCGTTGGCGTTTGATGGTGAGCGTGTAGTTACTGGCTCATTAGATGCTAGCATTAGGGTATGGAGTGCAGAAACTGGGGAATGTTTGGGGGTTTTGCAAGGTCATACTTCACTAGTGGGGCAATTACAAATGAAGGATAATATTTTGGTTAGTGGTGGATCAGATGGTGCTGTACGAGTATGGGATTTGGAATTGTTCAAATGTATTCACCGGTTTGCTGCTCATGATAATTCCGTAACGTCACTACAGTTTGATAAGAACCGTGTAGTTAGTGGTGGATCAGATGGGCAAGTTCGAGTATGGGATTTGAATACTGGGTTACATATCAGAGATTTGTCACACAAGTTTGATTCTGTATGGAGAGTTGCATTTAGAGATGAAAAAGTGGCCATTTTAGCATCCGAAAACAATCGAATTTACATGGAATTGACCAGTTTCACTCCGCCAAAAGAATTGTTGGAGGATCAACCAACGGAAACGGTAGAATTTCGGACTGAGTTGAATCAACCTTTGACTAGCAAAAGAATTGGTGAAGAATCGTTAGCTCCGGAGGAAAAACCGTTGGATTATGAAATGGTTGAGGGGTACAATGAGCAATCGCCCCCAATTGATCCAAATGAAATGGATTTGTCTTAACTTATTAGTATATATATATACATATATATATATAAAACTTATTGCATATTTTTTTATTATTATATTTATATTTCTTTTGTATTTTTAATAAATTATGAAAGTGTTAGTTATCGTCGTCGTCGTCGTTCTCAGCTTCGGCAGTTCCATCTGCCGCTCCATCAGCATCGGCATCTGGCATTTCTTCATCGCTTTTTGATCCAGTATCATCATCTTCATTATCGTTGTCGTTGCCATCATTATCATCATTCGCATCGTCAATGTCAACATCGTTGTCGCCGTCATCATCACCATCACCATCACCATCATCTTTATCATCATCCTTATCATCATCGTCACCGTCACCATCGTCATCGTCATCACCATCATCCTTATCGTCGCCGTTCTCGTTCACATTGTCATTCTCATTCTCATCACCATCACCGTCATCATCACCATCATCCTTTTCTTTATAGCTACTCTCAACCCCAACTTCAGTATTCTCATCATCTTTTTCTTCATCATCTTCCTTACTTTTGTCCTTATTTTGTTCATCTAGTTCTTGGCCATCTTGCACTTGACCATTTTTAGAGTCTTTTCCATCCTTTTCTTCCTTTATATTTTCATTTTCATTATCCACCTCGTGACTAACAGGTGGTGACGATGGTATAGAACTTTTGAATGGATTCTCCATTGGGTAGCGTTTATCTGCCAAATCTTTATACATCTTTTGTGCCTTTCTCACCTCCTTTGGATCAATATCTGGGTTATTATGAGCACATTCCACCATTTCTCTAATATAACGAGCTCGTGCATCATCATACATTTCATTATACTTCTTTCGTTCTTCACTAGTCAATTCTTTCCAAGAATCAGCCATTGCTCGATTTAAATCAAATGATTCCCCAGGATGTTTATCTTCCATTCGTTGTTTGATATTCTCCTTTTGATCTTCGCAAAAAATTCTATATCTATTTTGAGGTAGTCTAGGTAATTTAGGATCTCTTGCATTCTTATTTTTAGTCTTTGGAGGTGGTGGACTTTCATTGTTAGCCGCGGCGAGCGCTGATTGAAAACTTGGACTTTGTTCTCGTTTCTTCAATGCTTCATTTGGGATTGGTGATGCAGGTGGAGATGGAGTACCATCCGAATCGTCGACTCGTAATGATGTCTTATCTTCGACTTTTTCGAGTAATATTGCACGTTCAATTCTCAATCGCTTAATCCCTCGTTTGGTTCGTTCAATTGATAATGCAGTGGCTTCATTATATTCTTCAATTTCGTGAATACGTTTCCGAAGATCTTTACATTTTTGTTTATATTTTATTTCTTCTCCCTCATTGAGTATAGGAACTTTACGATTAGGTAGTGCCATTTTTTTCTTGGATCTTTTTTTAATCGTATATTGTGATTGTTCTTTCTTTTTTTTTTTCTATTTTTTTTTTTAGTGGTGATAAAAAACGTCTAATGGTTAATGTTCATTTGGGAGTTAAATTTCTGCAGTAATCAATTAATTCAAAATTATACCAAATTCTTACGTGTAGTCCGGGTAACCTTTTTAACTGTGAGACAGATCAGTTCTGTTTAACGCATGCGCACGCATAATGCACTTTTTAACCCCATCAACTTTTCCCTTATAAGGCTTATGCCAGTCAAAAAACATCTGTTCTGGTGTTTTTTTTATTGTTCCGCCAACAAATCTCACTGGTAAAAAAATTTAGTAAATAAAAACGTTGTCATAGAAATATTTATCGGTAGAAAGAAATAAAAAATAAAAAGTCAGCCGCACTGGACGGTGAAAATTTTTTTTCCGCGGTGAAAGATAAAAAAAAAAAAAATTTAATTTAGGTATACAATTACTAAGATAATACTGAAACTATATAAATGCCTTGTTCTCACCAGATTTTTAAAACTTCTTTTTTTTTTTTTTTTTTTTTTCTTGGGTTCTTCTTTGGGGAGGGGGAATAATACACTCCAAAACCGCACAAAACCTTTTCCTTTTTTCTTTGCTTTTCTTCTTAATAATTAATAATGGATTCTACTAAAGCTACTCAATATTTGAGCCAATATCCTGAAAAGGATGGTTTGGATGTCCAAACCTTGATGGACTCCAAAACCCGAGGTGGTTTGACCTATAATGATATTTTAATCTTGCCGGGTAAAGTGAGCTTTGCATCCTCTGAAGTTGGTATTGAAACCAAGTTAACCAAGAAGATTGCTTTGAAGACTCCATTGGTTTCCTCTCCAATGGATACAGTCACTGAAGAAAAAATGGCTATTCACATGGCTTTGTTAGGTGGGATTGGTATTTTACACAACAATTGTTCTGCTGATGAACAAGCCGCAATGGTTCAAAAGGTTAAGAAATATGAAAATGGTTTCATTTCTGATCCAGTGGTTGTTGCCCCAACTGCTACTGTTGGTGAAGTTAAGGCCTTAAAAGAAGAGCTTGGCTTTGCAGGTTTCCCAGTTACTGGTAAGTTTATTAACCCAAATTAAGAAAAAGAAAAGAAAATGATGATGAAAACAAACTATTATAACTTTCGTTCTTCTGTAATTGGCCTAACAGCCTTGGAGAAACCGTTTTATTTATCTGATCCTTTTTTAATCTTATTTTTTAATTAATGAATGATAACATACTAACTATTTTATAGAAAATGGCCAAATGCCAGGTAAATTACTGGGTATCGTCACTACCCGAGATGTTCAATTTTGGGATAATGATGAAACCTCTGTTGTTGATATCATGTCTACTGACTTGGTTACTTTGGATAAAACTGGTGTTGATTTGCCAACTGCCAACAATGTTTTGCGGGAATCCAAGAAAGGTAAATTGCCAATTGTTGATAAAGATGGCAACATTGTTGCATTATTATCACGAACCGATTTGATCAAAAACCATAACTATCCAAACTCTTCCAAGAGTCCAAAGACTAAGCAGTTGTTGTGTGGTGCTGCCATTGGTACTCGACCAGCTGATCGGGAACGATTAGCTAAATTGGCTGCCGCTGGTTTGGATGTCGTTGTGTTGGATTCTTCTCAAGGTGACTCCATTTTCCAAATTGATTTGATCAAATGGATTAAAGAAAACTATCCCGAAATCGAAGTCATTGCTGGTAACGTTGTTACTCGTGAACAAGCTGCTAGCTTGATTGAAGCTGGTGCTGATGCATTGCGAATTGGTATGGGGTCAGGTTCCATTTGTATCACTCAAGAAGTTATGGCTGTTGGTCGACCACAAGGTACCGCTGTTTATAACGTTACCGAATTCGCCAACAAGTTTGGTGTCCCATGTATGGCTGATGGTGGTGTTCAAAACATTGGCCACATTACCAAAGCTTTGGCCTTGGGCGCCAGTACTGTCATGATGGGCGGATTATTAGCAGGTACCGTCGAATCCCCAGGTGCTTATTTCTATCGAGATGGTCAGCGATTGAAGGCTTATCGAGGTATGGGTTCCATTGAAGCTATGGAAAAGACTGGTAAGACTGATAACGCCGCCACTTCTCGATATTTCTCTGAATCCGATTCTGTTTTGGTTGCCCAAGGTGTTTCGGGCAACGTTGTTGATAAAGGTTCAATCACGAAATTCATTCCTTATTTAACTGCCGGGTTGGAGCACGGTTTACAAGAGTTGGGCGTTCGATCCTTGTTTGAATTGAGAGAAAAAGTTGATAATGGCTCTGTTCGATTCGAATTCCGAACCGCTTCTGCTCAATTGGAAGGTAATGTTCACTCATTGCATTCTTATGAAAAACGGTTACATAATTAAGAAATGATTTCTATATTTATATATAAAAAAAGGGGAAATTATTTATTTTTTTCATAATATTTAATAAGGACAAATACTATGTTGTTTAAAAATGTCATTGTATATATTACTTTCGTGTATGTTTTTTTCTGTTTTTGGTGGTGCAAAGGATAGTTTGGCTGGTGGTACGTCGCCGTCGTCATCATCATTCATGGATTCGGTATTTTGAAGTTGTATTAACTCATCTTCCAATTTTTCAATTAACTGAGAGCAAGCAACAGTATTATTTTTTGCAAATATTCGACCGGCCGGGAGGTAAACGCCGCACGATTTATATTTCATTGTGATTAATCGTTCTCTAAGTAATTCAAACATTGGCCTGATAATAACAAAATATCGAATGAAAATTTCACCAACGATCCAGGGTAGTATAATTTTTTTCAATCCTTCATTATCACCATCATTATTATTATCATCATCATCACCACCACCTTCTGTATAAAGTACAAGCCTCTTTAATGTCGCATCATACATTACATTATTAACCTTTTTTTCAGTGGAAACTTTGATACTGCCAACCGCGTTAAATTTAATACCTAACGGTATTAATACTTTCCACAATAATAAATACAACCTGTCGACTGATTCTCTTAAAGACGTGAATTGGTTCATTAGTTGCTTCCCACTGGCATTGGGGTCATATATTGGTAATAACTCAATATTTTTATCTAGTAAAAACTCCAGTTCCAGCGAATCAACTAAATTCAAATCTAGCGTATCCAAACTCACCAACCATGAATAATACTCATCGGGCAGTAGAATACTGGTTGAAAAATCTGTATCTTTCCATCGTTCTGCTAATCGATTCTGCATTGTATTTGTTTCGATATCCAAGAAAAATAAACAATCATATACCAATTTTTTTATACTAACTTTTTGAAATATAGTTTGGTAATATTGTTCCGGTGTACTATGCAATTCTTCACGAGTTTCCACAAACTTTACCTTCACTTGTGGTTGTGCCAATTTCATATAATTTTGCAAATCTTTGATATTTGCTAATGGGATATGTATCCAATTATTATTCCCATGATCTGTGAATTTCACACACAGCCTATTGAAAATTGGGTCTTTCGTTTTATAATTACAAGAAGTACACCGGGATAATAATCTAATATCCATGCCTACCATGGGGCGCGATCTTGTTTCTTGGATTTGAAATTGTTTATCATTACTTATAAGATCAAAGTTAGAGTCTATATTTGCAAAATCCGCCAGTTCACAAGCCTCGCAAAACTGGCAATGGACAACGATCTCTTTTTTTAATAAAAAACAATGCATCCATAAACAAACTGCGATATTACTATTTTTTTCCACTCTAATGGCAGTTTGAAGTAATTGTTTAGGAATCCAATGTGTCTCTGAAAATGTGAAATGACCATTATGTAATCTCCATGGTTTTATATGATTTTCAGCTAAATGTTTCCTCATATTTTCGAGATTATACCCAGCATCACACCTGGGGCATTTTCGTTTCCATTTTTTCTCTTTAAACATTGCGAGCTGAAACGTACCATCCTCCAGTGATTGTATTAGATTATGTTCCCAGAATGTTGAGTAAAATGGAATTACAAATCCCACAAGGTTGTTGTTGGAAGAATTGTGATTATTGTCGTTAGTAGGCATGTCTACTATTACTACTACTACTACTACTACTACGGTTAGACAAGAAGTGTAATGAACTTTTTGACGCGAAAAAAAAAAAAAAAATTACTTGAACAAAAAAAAAAAATTGTTGATATTAAAAAATAATTCGCGCTTTGGCCTGTAAATCGAAAAAGGTTGGGATAATCGGTTAATACGATACGTCTGTGTGTGTTTTGAAAGATATCGGTGCCGATAAGTTAATTTGGTCTCCTCCAGCTACTATTTAAAAGAATCTATTAAAAAACATTAATTGTTGGTGTTGAACCTCTTCATGCTTTTGTTATACCTTGTATTGTATTAACTATTGAATGTTTAGTATTTTGAACGCTAAATATTAACCTTTATATAAAATGAATAAATTGGTTGGCTAGTCAACTGATTCATATTGCTTACATGTTGCAAATAATATGATGACGAAAGGTGGACCTTCAATACATATACAATCATGATTGCGGGTGTTATTTCTTTTTTCTTTTTTTTTTTTTTAATCTGTAAACTAAAAAACTTAGTTAAATTAATCTAAACTTACCGAAACGATTTTATAACGGGTGTGATTAGCTATATGTTAGTAATAAGATACCTAGATCGATCGTAATTAGATTAGATGTTTGAAAGATCAAATTGGGCTTTTTACTTTATTTAAATTATCGATCAACGTCAAACTATGACTACCTAACTAATCCCACGTTTTGCTCATAAACTGCTAATGGATGCCGAATGCCAAATAATACCAAAAGTATCATGATAAATTAATTAACTACTATTAGAAGTGGGGAATGGAATGCATGAACGGCTGAAAAAAACAACAACAACAACAACAACATAGTTAAAAGGCACCAAATTAAACCGGCGTAAACACTTTAGCTATGTCTCACTATTAAAAAAAAAAGTTCCAACGGGGTAAAGATCGGCGGTCGGGCCAACAAAAAAAAAAATTGTCCTCTCACTTGCTAATTTTATTCATCAAAAATTTGGACCCCATTTCCGACCACAACTACCAAAGCTATTATATAAGTAAAAATTGTCCCCAATGTAAGAGTACTTGTAAATTGCAAACAAAAAAAGGCTTGGTGATTAGTTTTAATAAAAATAAAAAAATTGGGTGCTGCCAAACGGTGATGTTAAGTGGTAATTAATTTTTCTGCGTAATTTAACGCTAATTTAATAAGTAACTCTAAAAATATTATAATCGGCATCGCCGTGTCCCAACCTTAACTTACAGGGAGAGACAGGTTTTAAGGTACCTTTAAATACTACCGTTTTTTCCCACTTTTTTATTTTTTGTTTTTTTTTTGTTTCCACTAAACATCTTTTTTCAAAACTTCCAGATCTCTACCGCTAAGAACTTGGTATATATTTATCTGCATAATGGATACGATCCAATTCGACATTTTTGCCCAAATTTCAAAACACTTGAACGAAAAAGATATACAAAACGTGGCATTATGCAACAAACAATTCTATCAATACACGATAAAGTACACACACCATTGCTCTGAATTGAACCGGCTTTTTGAATTAGTTATTAAAGATGGACAACATGTTGAAGAATTTGTATCACTAGTTGACAAAGAAAAGAATACCAAAAAATTGCAAAAGTTTATGTTACAATCACCATTACACGAATTATATGCTGAAACGGCATTAAAAAAAAAGAACGCAGTTCATAATCTTGAAAAGTATCTTAAAAAACAAGCATTAGTCGAGTCATTGTTGAAATCTAAAGATTATTTGTCGATTGAAAAAGTCATGAAACGATCGAATATTCAAGAACGCAAAGTTTTGCGATGGTATTTGCGTCAATTCTCACCAGAAACTTTGGATAATAAAAATTTGACATTTGTTGAACGTCCTAAACAATTTGCAAAAACTGCCATTTGTATTATGGCTGTGACTACAGTAATCCATCTGTTCTTTTAAAACTACATTTACAGACTTATGCGCTAGACTATTATTTATAGGTTGTACTAATAACCACATTCACTCACGAGTAAAAAATTATCCCCTTTCTTTTCATTTCACCATTCACGTTGTAGAATATTCCATCCACAATTTGGTTCCGTCTCCTCTTTTAAGGTTGGCTGAAGCGGGCACATCAAATCTATGATTCATAAATTTTGTGCTGGATGAGTGCGCCGCACGAATTTTTGTTATATAAAACATCTCAACTCCGCCCTAATTTTGTTGAATTCGAATTGAATACAGTTCTGAGCAGGTAATATAATCAAATCTATTTTGTAATTAAGTATTTAACCACTATCAAATCTTTGAGTTTATTACTAGAGTTACATTGGCTCATTGGAAGTTCAAACTTTATAAATTGAACCAAAAAAAAAAAAAAAAAAGGGACTTGTGGAACCTTCTTGTACGAGCCTCACAAACATTCAAGTCGGGGGCTTTAAGTAGTAGTAGTAGTAGTAGTAGTAGTAATAGAAGTAGTAGAAGTAGTGGTCGGTAAGTTCCGGCTCTCCTATCTGCAGGTCTAATTTTATAACACCGTCTAAGAATTCTACCCTCGAAGGCACAAAAATATAAAAAAATTGAATAAAGGTTTTTTCGCCACAAATAATTTATTCTTCTTCTTCACAAACAAATTACATTTTCTTCTTTCGCAACACTAATCTATCGCAACAACAACAAAAAATGAGTTATCCAGTGTCACCACCAAATTACTCACAAACACAGTCAGAAGAGCCGTTACTACAACCAGGGGAAGGCGCACCTGCTCGAGAAGAAGGCGATAACGTTCCAGACGATTTCAAATACTCTACAAATGTTGCTGAATGTACCATGCCTATTCGACATGCATTTCTACGCAAAGTGTACACGATTTTGTCCATGCAGCTTTTGACTACTGTGTTGGCGGGGGCGCTCATTATCATGAATAAAGGCGTGCATAACTTTGTGATGAATCATATCTGGCTGTTTTATGTATCCATGTTTGGGGCAATAGGGTTTATGTTGCTGGCATTCATCAAACAACGATCATATCCTATTAATATGATATTTTTGGCAGGGTTTACGCTATGTGAAAGTTATGCAGTTGGTACAGTTAGTTCGTTATATGATACAAGGATTGTATTACAGGCTGCCGCTATTACCATTGTAGTGTTTTTGGGCTTGACAGTTTTTGCTATGCAAACCAAATACGATGTAACTGGTTGGCAATTTTACTTATCTGCTGCATTATGGGGTTTGATTGGTGTAGGTTTAATTGGAATTTTCATGCCATTTGGCTCCAAATTTGAGTTGGCATATAGTTGTGTTGGGGCTTTGGTGTTCTCGGGATATATCTTGGTTGATACTCAATTAATCATGAGGAAATTCCATCCTGAAGATGAAGTCGCCGCATCCATCTCGTTATATTTGGATATTATTAATTTATTCTTGAACATTTTGAGAATCTTGAATGAACTTAATGATAATTAAAAATTTCCTAAAGATTCTCAGGATCCAACTCCACTTGTTTAGGAGGTTTACATAGGCTGCCATAATCAACATTAATAGCTGATTTTAAAGATTTTATAAAATTTGATTTTGAGCACAGTCCATTTTTGGCCTTTGGACAGTTGGATAATGAATCTAGTGGTAAAATTCGATTATTTAATTTCAACCGGACTTGATCTTCTTGATCTTGACATGACATGATTTCAACAAATAACCGAGCGCCAAATGGTGTCATTCTGCTAATAATGAATTGTCGTGGTACAGGAATCCGATTTGTTGGTAATTTTTCATTAAACAGCCCCAAACTCGTTAATATACTAATAATAGTCGCATCATGGCTCATATCCAAATAAAATACTTGATTTAATGGGAAATTTTTGTCATCCTTTGTATAAGTGGTATTAACCCCATTATGGGTTTCTGTAATGTAATTTTTTTCCAATCTTGCTAATAATTCACTCAACCATCCTGATCCTGCGGCAGCACTAGCTGGCGCCCCATAAGAGCTATTATCGTAAAAATTCAAGTCCATGGCATATTCAAACCCTCTCCATTCATGTTCGGTAAATAATTCACAAAATCCAGAATATCCATATGATGCAGTTTCAAAGGCACAGATTTTTTGCATTTCATAAACATCAGCTGGTTTTAAACTTTTATACCCAGGTAATAATTTTTGTAACCGGTTTGATGCATCAACTAGATACTTGGCTACCCATTGTAGTTCTCTTGAATCTTCGCCATGTCTGGTTTCGTTTTTAGGACAGGTTAAATAAGGTGCTAGAGTATTATTATACCCCTGTAGTTCAGGTAGTAATACTAAATTGTACAAGTCATCATCATCTTCTGGCGATTCATCCTGGCCACCGTAAACACCAAAAAACCCAGCAGCCCATGCTCGAGCAGATGCTTTAATCCGCGATTGAGTAGTGGCTCGTAAAACCGGAACGTTTCGTTTAGTACCATTTTTATGAACATTCAAACCTTTGTCATAAAAAAGTTTCCCGTTTGCTGTAGCATTATATAATAATCTACCATGAGATGCCCAGAAATCCGCACCCGCTTGGAACTCGGTACCCGTACCCTTTGGAACCAGTAATGCTTCACCTAAAGTATAAGTCCAGTTACTCAGCCAAGTCAATGGTTCTACCGCCGGTTCTTTCATCGATTTCAGCTGTTTGGCAACTTTTTGCATCCGTTGACTAGCTCCAGCAGTTGGTAGCCTTTCAGCGTGTCGATGAATGATATGAACTTGTTCAAATGTGCATTTTGGTGGTAGCCCTAATAGCCCAGTTTCTGCTTTTTGTTCAATTCCTTCAAAATGTGCGCCAGAATCGAAATATGGTGAAAAAGACCCCCAATTGTTTTTCATATTAAATCCTGAAGGATATACCGATCCAGTTGGTGCCGCACCGGGTGAGCTTTCTTTCTCGTGAGTTGGACTCGAGCTAATCACAAAAAATAATGACACTAATATTAGTGCTGGAATTGCCAATATAATGCAATATTTGACCAGCTTTGACTCCTTTTTATTTAGCTTGCGGTTTCCTAGTATAGGATTCCTCTTCCGCATTTTATTTTGATTACTGGCGCCATTATTTTCATAATCCTCATCATCCAAATTATCAATTCCATCATCGAATTCGTCTTCTTCCTCATTCTCAAAATTGACTTTCTTCTTTCCTAATAACCCTTGCTCGGCTTGATTCACATCCGACATTTCAATGTCGTTGTTACTCATTATTTGTTGTTGATGTTAGAAGAATTGAGAAAAAAAAATAAATAAAAAATAAAAAAATAAAAAATAATTAAGACACTAAATTTAGACATTTTCAAAATTGGTAAAACTATTTTATTTTTTTTGACACGCTCCCTGTCTTTTCCTTTGGCGCAGTAAAAATAGCGTAAACCTATACGTGGTGGTTGCAGCACCTGTAGTAATAACATGCCAACAGCATCCCTGCGCTGATTTAATGAAAAAATTATCTTCCCCGCTGGGGGTATTATAATTTTTAATTTTTAAACTTTAAAACATACACACTCATTAATTTTAACCACAAAAAACTGATCGAAACATGAAACTAACCGGGTTAATTTTTTGGAGCACTGCCGTGACGATGGTCTCAGCAAACCTCGTTGAGACTCTGGAATCTCATCGAGAAAAAATCATTACATCAGGTATAACTGGGTTTAGCTCTTACGCGGTATGTCGGGGTCAGCATTGGCGGCATTGTAATCATTGGGGGGTTATTGGAGCTACTGGGGGGATTATTGGGTACGATATAGTAAATAAATGGAACACGATTGCAGACAAGATTGGTAATATTAGTAGTAGTAGTGGAGAATTGTTGAAAAATATTGAAGAAAGCGAAACTGTTCAGGTGTTTGTGGAAGGATTGAAAGGGTTAAAAAACGGGCTCATTTCCTTGGAAGCTGCCGTTGATGATGAAGATGATGATGGTGTTATGGACGATTAGTTATTTTTTAGATATATTTAAAAGTATTATTTTGGTGATATAATGAGCTGTCAAGGACAATATGATAAATAAGGTAATTGGGAGCGATATTTGCGCCGCACGCACAGATTATAGATATCTGTTTTTTTTTTTCTTTTTTTCTTTTCTTTTAATAAATGCCAATAAAATTCATAAGATCGTTTATCAAATTATAATACACTAAAAAACTAATAACAAATGCAAAAACAAACAAACAAACAACTAAAACCTACAGTTCATATCTGAACGCTTTATTTTCCCGATCAGTGATATCAACATCCAACCCAACTTCACAATGTTCATTAGCTTCATCTCGCTTCTTATTATCCCGTGATAACGCATATCGTGACAAAATAGATATAACCAAAGCTGCACAAGTGAATGCAATATTTGAGATAAACCCACCATCGAATCTCGGCGCTGGGGTAGTTGAGAAACAAACACTACCAACGACACTACCGACAGCATTACCAATAAACACAGCCCCACTAGTAATACTTTTCTTGGTATTCCCGCCCAAATTAGAGGACAACAAGCTGACACCAACAGCATTTGCTGCAACAACGGCTGGGAATAACAACAAACCAATGTATCTTGGCGCTTTTGAATGGGTTGGTGATTGCCAGACTAGTAACGCACCAGCTAATTCAATCAACAAGCAGACAATAATAGCATAATATCTCAACCCGTTCCATTTTCTGCAAATAAAAGATGCACTTAACAAAGTAATAACGGTCATACACCCTAGAGGAGTGGTCATCAGTAATGCTTTACCCGCTTCAAACCCCATATTTTCAATAACAATAGGACTAAAATTACTCAAAGCTGCAACAGGGGCGGAGGTAAATGCGGAGAACAATACCAGGAACCATGAATTTGTATCTGCAAGTGATTCCTTAACTTGCCCCCAATCCCATACAGTATTCATATTCCCGGCTTGATTTTGTCGGATAGTATCCATTGCAATCTTCTTTTGTCGCTCGGTTAAAAATTTGGCAGTATCTGGAGAATCTGGCAGCAAGAACCAAACCAAAATCCCCCAAGCTAAAGATAATGAGTTGATAACAATAAACATATACTTCCAACTTGGTAAACTACCCGTAATTTGTGCACTCCCATACCCTAAAGCAGGTCCAATAATTGACCCAGCACCACCAGCACACATCCAAATCCCGCTTCTTGATGCTTGACTTCGTTTCAAATAAAAGAAAGTAATATAAACACTGAAAATTGAGGGGATACCACTTTCTGCTGCACCTAAAATCCCTCGCACCACCATGATATCTGCGTATGTTTTACAGGCGGCAGTACAAAGACCAATTACGGACCAAATGATACATGCCGAAGCGATAATCTTACTTCGTGGGAATTTCTGCGCCAAAACAACCCATGGGTATACCCCAGCGATGTATCCAATATAATAAATCATGGTAGCGTTGGACATTTTTGTTGTATCAGTGATTGGTGTGACTCCATCTTCTTCCAACCCAATAACTTCAACCAACCCCAAATCTTTACCACTACCGAAAATAATTGATGCACCAAATGTTGCTTTATCTAAGAAAAATAACGAATAAGTAACAAACAAGATTGGTAAAATTCTAAAATCAAATTTTCGAATGACTTCTTTGTATTCTTTATCGGTATATTCAAATCCTTTTTCGTTATCTAATACCTGGCCTGCCTCTACATCTTCAACATGGGTGATTGACTCTTCTTTTGACATTGTTTTTAATAAATAAAAAAAATTTTGATATTTTTTTCTTTTATTTATTTATACAACGTGAATCGTAACTCCTTTTATACCGCAACGTGGGGTATCTCTTATTTATCTTTTATTGAACTCATATATTGGTCGAGAGATGTTCGCAACTTGCAACTATTAACTTGTTGCACCTTACCGTATTGGTTTATTAGAAACAACACAGACTTACTAATTTTCTTTAGCGTAAACCCTGTGGGGTAGTACGGCTGTGCCAAGAGGGTTTTCTGGACAGCGCTAAAAAGCTAGGAACCGCGGGGCAAACACAAACTAATAGATCTCGCGGCGCGATTGGGCCCAGTTATAATATTGTATTCATTGTTTTGGCGAGAAAAATCTAAAAAATGGACAAGACTATAAAGAAAAGAAAAAAAAAACAAAGTGGGGAAAATTAATATTAATATATAAATAAATAAAAAATAAAGAAGCTTTCAATGGTTAACTGCAATTAGATTTTGTTACTAATTAATTTAGATCTTTAAATGCATCAAAATATAAGCTTAATAATGTGGCTTTTTTTTTGTAATAAAACTAAAGAAAACGGTTTCATAAATCAGAGCCAGTACTAAAATTATGCTTAAACTGATTTTTTGTTCTATGCGTCATCAAAGGCTGTTTTAATTGCGGGGGTGGGCTCAAGTATTTGAATGTATATTGTGCTGCTTATCGTGCTTATCTTGTTATCTTGTTATCAAATAACTCTACAAATGTCTTGTTCTTATTTTGAAAGTTAAATAGTTACTAAACTCGACATCCTTTACTATATACACTACCGGCCATTGAATAAAACAACTAGATGTATTATAACAATTGCTAGTTTAGGTGGAGGGCTTCAAACCTGTGGTACTTATAGTCTTCGTATAATAAACCTTAAGCAATGAATATCATGGATGCCAAGATATTTCGAATTTGGTCGGCACCAGCTTTTGATCGAAATACTTTTAAGTTGAATTGATTGCTGCCCATTGTTGGCGGTGAAAGTTTACACATAAAATATAACTTGTATAAATCCCGAACGCCTCGGTATTTTAATCCAATTTTTTTTTCTTTTTTTTCTCCTCTTTTGCCTAATTATATGCAGTTACTTCTTAGTAAGATTTCCGTCAGAGATATTTTACGCATGCATAAAATGATTGTTTAAATGATGGGATCCAAGTGGGGTGTACAGCCATTTAAATTTAAAGTTATAAGCCCTGCTTATTTATAAGAATATAATGTTGGATCTAAGAGTATAAGGAAACTTATTAGCAAATTGCATC
This sequence comes from Blastobotrys arbuscula, assembly GCA_030564365.1. Classification (NCBI taxonomy): domain Eukaryota; kingdom Fungi; phylum Ascomycota; class Dipodascomycetes; order Dipodascales; family Trichomonascaceae; genus Blastobotrys; species Blastobotrys arbuscula. The sequence continues at coordinate 7,568 of JAJLUN010000002.1, read as the reverse complement.
AAGGGTTATATAGCTTGAGCAACTTAGAATATTAGTGCTAAAAGACGAGAACAGGGGCCCAATCTGAATAACGTTATTTACCCGTAAGATTTATCCATTATAGGTTGTTAATTTGTTCAAGATCAAGTCAGGTATGCCTCGCGGGGTTTGTGCATACAAAACGATGTCTATAAATTCCTAAACCAAGACGGTGTTTGCTCACGTGAATCCAAATCAAGATAAAATTATGCTTTTGTTTCTATTTGTTTAGTTAGTTGTTCTGGATTTATGAAACTATCAGCGGCTAATGAAGTCGATTTCATGAAGCTTAGTCTATTATCTTTTAAACCCAAGAGACATTTTAGAAACACGAAATCGACAATTTTGAATATTTTCGTAAACCTTTTATCATTTAAACAAAGAGAAATGTGTTGTGGTTGCTACGTGCTAGTGGGTCTTTCATTGGAAAAGGCTACTCGGGTAAATTATCTGATAAGCAATTAATTTTGAAGCATAATTGTGCATCTGATATTTAAAAACTGACTGCTCACGTAAATCGGTTGGGAAATAGTAATGCGAACGGAAATGCTATCAATCGATAATGAAACTAGTTGAGTAGTTAGTCATAGAGTCTAGTCAAATTTAAGAAAATGAGCTAGCCATAAATGCTTAAAGACATTGATACAAAGATTTCATGCCTAATTGTTTTGGTTAATTTGTCGTTTAAATTTAGTTAAAGGTAATTTTATGGTACGTAAGTTTGATTTACATCACAGAGTTACGTTTTTTAACGCAGTAACTCATAACTATGGTTCATATTGTCTTGAGATTTTAACTGTTGGTGGTAAGGCCTTATCTTAGATGGTGTAAAAACTAAAAAAATCCCTGTGCGGCTCAAAATAGGAAAAAAAAAAGTTGGTCAGTGCTGAATTTGAGTTGAATGTTTTACTTTAGGTTGATGCTGAGCTTGAGCGATCTTTTAGAAATTTTATCAATTTTTGGAAAGTTTACAGACTTTAGAATCATACCTACTTTATTATATATATATTCCTTTACGTTGAAACCTAAGTTTTAAATTTTTTTTAACAAAGAAATGGACGTGAAATTTCATTAATATTTCCATGACAAGCTCGTTTTCTCTACCCCTTTTCACCACTAGAAAACATAGTTCAAGATAATATTATCAAAATCAGGAACGCAAATCATAAGCCAGTACTAATAGCAATTATTTGTACTTGCTTGTAAAAAAGCTCCAAGGAACGGCCGTCTACAAGCCTTTGAACGATATAGAGACCATCATAAGCAGTATAAAGCTCAATTGAACCAAGGGATGCTTTCTTTATCAAAATAGGCGTTATGCAGCAATCTATTCCGCCGATTCTATACACAGTCAATTACCTTCTCAATTTTTATTTTCGATATTGGTTTGAACGAAAAAAAAACAACATTTTATTTATGCAGATCCGCTATCAATTAGCAAAGAGAACTGCCTGAGATTACAGTTTGATAGTATTAGTGTCCCCAAGGGTTTTTTTTTTTTTTTTTTTTTTTTTTTTTTTTTTTGGTGTTGCAAAAATGTACCTGCTTAATTTTTTTGCAATAACACACGCTCTCTCACAACAAACCACATGGCGCATTACAAAACGACAACACAAAAGAATAGTAATTGGGAAATAAAAGCGCACTCGTCAGTTTAGTAGCTTCACAACACATTCAAATATTACAACAATGGGCGACGTCTACACAGACGAGGTGGATGTTCGTGTTTTGGAAGAAACATTAACCAAAGTAAATAGCTTGACGGATAGTATAACCAAATCGCTCAGCAAATTATCGAAATCAAGTTCAAGAGCAGAAAGAAATATTAAACCAATTTCAGGTAAAACTAGAGATTTACAAAACTATGGATCAAATTTAGAAAATTGTTTGAGTGTTATTTCAAGCATTAGAGAGTATGCAAAGTTATCAGCGGATTATGAAGAGATAATTACAGGGGGACCTGAACGAATTGGTATAGATAAGTATTGTCGAGCAGTGGAAACAGTCAATCAATCATTACAAGAAATTAAACAAACAGATCTAAGCTCATTTCATAAAGTTGTTTCTACTATGGAACGGTTGGTGAGACAAGGTAACCATGCGTTGAAGGATTATTTTGCACAAATTCTGGATCAAGTTTATCGACCAATTGATGTTGGTGCGTTTGTTAAGCAAAACAGACCTTTACCAACAATTAGTCAAGAGCATGTAGAAGATTTGAGAAAGATTGCCGAATATTTTGATGATGCTAAAAAACGATTGGATACTGTGTATTCGGAAAAAGTATCAAATTATATCTTGACATCAATGGCTCCATTGGCTAAAAGTACTGTTCCAAAAACATCAAAGACACATTACACAAGGGGTGCAAGCACGTTGCCTGTTTATACTGGTTCATTGAAGGGGTTGTTACAAGCGGAATGTTATAATTTAAGTCAATTATATCATGATAACGAACAATTAAAGCAACATATGTTTGAGCAAGTATGTGCGACATCATTAGCAGAATACTACAATATTGTTTTGGCAATTGATGATCATGTTATTAGAAATATGAACACTGATGCAATGTTAATTTTTGAAGTTATTGAATGTGATGGATTGTTAATCAACTTTATTCAAGAAGTATGCAAAACAATCCCCGACAAATTACGAGAAGTTATGGATAAAAACTGTGCTACAGCGCAATCGGTATTTGTTGATTTTGTTAGGTATATTGATAATCGAATTATGAATATTCAAACTTTACCATCGGATAACGGCGTTTCAGAAGCCAGTGTTGATATTATGAGTAGAATGGGTCGATTGGCGGAATATAAACAAAGCCAATTAACGGCGATTTCTACAATGACGCCAGGAGCTTGGATCCCTAAACCACAACCTAGTTGGGCATCACAATTACCAGCAAATAGCTCGCCAATGATGGCAGCACCATTTGAAAAATTATCATCTTTTTATTGTGATGCAATCGATGCGATTATTTTGGGGTTGGAATTCAAAAGCAAGGCTTCTGGTAAAAGAAATACTCAAACTGGGTTTTTTATTTTAACAAATTTAACAGTTATTGAACAATACGTGATGCGGAAAGATATTTTTACAATTTTAGGTGATACAGGACATGAAAGATTGGAAAGATTGAAAAAACGAGGATTAAATCTATTTTTGGAAAGTTGGAAACAAGCCGCGGCTCATTTAATGGATGTCACGGTAGTTAAACCAGGAAGTGATAAACTTAGTTCGAAAGATCGAGAAATTATTAAAGAAAAATTCAAAACGTTTAACGCAGAATTTGAAGGACTTGTACAAAAACACAAGAGTTATAATTTAAAGGACCAATCATTGAAGAAATTGTTGGCTAAAGAAATTCAATTTATTTCCCCATTGTATCATCGATTTCATGATAAACATATGGGGGGAGATTTTTCCAAAAATGTTGATAAATATATCAAATATAGTAAAGAACAGTTTGATGATATTTTGAAATCTTTGGAAGTTTAAGAAATTTTTTTTTTGATAATAATAATAATTAATACTCACCATTTTCAGTCATAAATTCTTCAGCAGCACGGCGAAGTTGGATATTTGGACGCAAATCGGATAAATTGCATGGTTCTCTTGAAAATGGATCAGTGTTGCTGGTTTTCAAATGTTGCAACAGCCAAGATCTTTCAAAAGTATTCCCGGATTTTGTAATAACCGGATCGACAAATAGATTGAATGAGATTGGGTCTAATAAATAATCCGGAATTTCCATTTCAGGCTGATATTTTCCACTCAATTCAAAAATCTTTTCGAGATCCAAAATTCGCTCTTTAAACTCATTATCTAGATATTCTTTCTCAATTTGATAATCATTAGAATTTTCAATCTCCTTTAACCGCTTTGCGTATGGTTGTTGATACAAGTTTCTAATTTCTGCCAACTGAGGAGCTACTCTTTCCTGTCGCCTTCTTTCCTTGACTAGAAATTGCTTCTTTCTACATTCTAATATACTTTGACAAATTGATGGAGTTGAAGATGATAATTCTGCTAATGCCATTTCGTATGCTTTTTTTAAGTTTTTTTCGGCTTGATTTAAATACTCTAGTTCAGTTTGTGCAAGCCCCAAGTAATAATATGCTTTAACGGTAGGTCTATATTCGATTGCCGATTGACAATCTCGGATAATATCATCATATTGCTCTAATTTGTATAATGCCATGGCCCGATTTGTATAGTACCCTGGGTTTGTGGGATCTTTTAAAATAGCAAATCGATATTCTTCTATAGCGTTTGTATATTCACCATTTTTAAAATATTCATTTCCTTTATATTTATGCCTTTCAGCATCATTTTTTCGCCAGTTTTCAACCATTTTGATTCTCAAATGGAAATGGTAGGTGAAAAAAAAAAAAAAAAAAAAAAATTAAAAAAAAAAAAGATTAGGTTTCTAAAAGCATGGGCTAAAAAAGCCGGGGAGGCGTGGCAAGTGAGGGAGAAAAAAAAAAAAGGTTTCCGTGTTATTCTTCAATATCAAAAATGTTATAAATTTATAAGCAGAGAGAAGAAAAAAAACCGAACATTTATTCCGCGTAATCGGCTACTTTTCCCTTAGGACCCCGGTGGACCAAATATAGCCAGTTGTAAGCAGCAAATATTCCAATAATCGCAGCTGTCCATGTCAATCCTAAAGCTGTATTCCCAAGCTGCGCATTGATATCTGTCTGACTGGTAATAGCGTCTCTATAAGTGCTGTACATCCCAGTAGCGAGACCGCTTGCAATGATTAACGACGTGGCGGCAACAAGACACGAAATGTTGACCAACATATGAGCCGCTCGATGGACCAACATCCCTGCGATGAAACTGACACCCCATGTGGCGAACGATATAACATACATAACCCATAGAGCTTTCCCGCCGTTCTGCAATAGATCTTTTTTACCTAAATCGTCACCTTCGCTGAAATAATATGGGATTGTGGGTGTTTTGCATCCGTCTTCAGTACAGTATCCTGATACACCTATATTGTAAAAGTTATCTTTTCCAATTTGGAGAAAATATACATGTTTTAGACCAGGTGCTTTTTCTGAACCACTTAACGTCACTGGAATTAAAAACACTATCACAATCAATGAACAAATCACCGCACGGATATGTGTTATTGTATGCCCCATTTTTTTTTTTTGTTGTTTTTTTGTCAAGTAGGCACTATTATAGTATACAAAAATTACTGGCTTTTTATTCTGTGGAGATTCCTCCTTATATATACTGTTATTATTTTTGGAACTTGTTTTTATTGCCACTTGTTTATAAATAATGCGATCCACCGCAGTGGATAAAAAAATATATATATAAATAAGTTATCCATTATTTTGGTCAAAATAATCAATAAAGGCGTATTTTAATGGTGCGGTTGGTTTTTTTATCATTATTTTTAATTTTTAATTTTTTTTTCACGCGAGGCTGAAATTAGTACTGTAACTCGTATCTGCATAATCTATAAGCGGTAGAGGGATCTTAAAATACGCTCATAGCGTAATTATTATTATTATTATTATTATTATTATAGCACACTAGTTTTCAATATCCCACCGGGGGAACAAAAAAAAAAAAAAACGTGGGGAATTGGGTTTAAAAAACGTTAAACGCTTAAAAAAAAAAAAAAAAAAAAAAAAAAGAATTGTACTTCTAAAGCAAACAAAACGATTTGCGAGATAATATTGATAATCATTGAACTTAATCAACGATGCGACAACTGGCAATATTCCATCGGAAACGAAAGAATAGACTGTGTATCCTTCCCAATGAACTTATCTATGCCGTTATTGAACATCTGGACAATCAAGGGTGTCTAAATCTACGCAAAACTTGTACATTAATGAAACTATTAACTGACCAATATGTTTGGCAGCATATTGAGCTTGGGAGACCAACAATACAAAGTGGTTATCAAACAAGATCGTTACAGGCTATTGGTACCTGTACATCAATGATACGCGTCAAGATTCAGAATTATATAAATATGATGCTATGGTCACTTGAACTTTTGAATGGTAAAGGTATAGATTATTTGCGCTATGTTAAAAAGTTGACGATACGGTTACCAAATGATTTTAAAATAAGTGGTCGGAATTTCCCAGCTCATCCTAACGATTTGGCATTGGCTAGCTGTAGGGAATCAAGACAAACGACACATGATCGTATTTTTGGGTGGATCCTCTACGAAATTTTACCCACATACTGCATTAATGTTGAAGAAGTTGAAATTTTAAACGATAACGACTTTCCGCAAGATGATGAATTGTTAGGACATTTGTTACAATTACCGGGGGCAAAAAATATTTCATTACCTAACGAATTATCATCGAAAATCGACCAAATGTTGGATAATAATCTGAAGTCTTTGCGGTTGACTAAGGTAGAAAATATTAGCCAAATTCCAAATGCTATCAAAAGATTAGAGTTGGTATGTGATGGTATTGAAGTTTCTGCAGATTACTTGCAGCAAACATTACCACAAAGTTTAGAAGAATTGGTATTGTGTGGTATACAAGCAATTAGATGCAAATCTAATAAACCATGGGTACCAAATAGCGTTAAAAAACTGACAATTGATTGTAAAGGCCCATTAAACGATTTAAGGCTAACATTTCCTTCTATCGAAGATCTCACTATTCATACAAAACCTTGTTTAACTGTGCCATTTAATTGCATGTCGTTTCCAAATTTAAAAAAGCTTTATATCTCGTTAGATTCAAAAAGGCATCAAGTGGATTATACCATAAAGCTTCCATTGTTCTTTGATTTGACAACTGTACAGATTGATGGTTCTGACTTATTATCAGTTTACAAGCTTTTATCGCAATTAAAATCCTCCAGCATTACCAGTTTGGTATTAACACATACACTAATCACATCAGATTTGAATTCACACTATGACGAAGCAACCCTGAACGAAAACCTTAAACAATTATCCAAGTCAGTACCAAACATGACAGACTTTATTCTCGACCTACACGAACAGTCAAATCATCAGCATGTTACCAATATTTTTTTGCATTTCGTAATGTATCGTTTAGAACTGGTCAATTTTTATATGCGACTTAGAAGCGAATACTATGATGGCAAAATCGATCATAAATATTCCAAATATTTAACACCAGTTAAAATCATATTTTCTGGTGAAAAGGGTGCATATTCGTGCTCATCATCTATAAATGCGTTTAAAGCGGATTTAGTCACTCTTCGCAAAAAGCTCAACATTCAATAAGTTTATCATTTATACGATTTGATCAGTCTAGTTTGCTGCGTGTTATCATAGACAATTATGAATCAGATTAGGCAGGGTATTGGACCCTGGACCCGACAACGTGACGTGTGGTGGAATTATTGTGCGGTGAACATGCCCAATATGGCCCGGGCACCAGCCACCCGCCCCCCAACCTCTTTATATTATTAAATATGGCTTGCGCACACCCATATTATTATTAATTAAGCGTGTACCGCTTGTTTGGTACGGCTGGGACAAAAATAATTAACTTTCAATTCGCGCTAATCATTTTTTTTTT
>JAJLUN010000001.1:201017-215841 GCA_030564365.1 Blastobotrys arbuscula | reverse complement strand
CAAATGTTAAGACATTAACCTCTATTTATCTATCGCATAATTTTTAGGCTAGTAACGCCGGGGGAGGCAAATGAAATACCATACGCTACTAGATATAGCACTAACTAACGATAACGACATCACGACAATAACTAATTATCTTGATCAAATTTTCCAACCTTTCACTAAACCATCATCACAACAAAGTATAAAGATCGAGCACGCATTATTGAAACAGTATAAAGATTATCGATTTGGAGGGATTGAAATTATCACCGTTGACATGACTACTAACACGTTGCTACAAAAGTTGGAACCCATAACATCACTGGACGAGTGCGGTAATGGGCTAAGAAGTAAATATATTGGCGATGGGGTGGTTAGATTATTCAGGGAAGATATAGAGCAAACTGAGAATAATGAAGAACAAGAAGAAGAAGTGAGCGAGACAAACGTTAATGATTCTACAGTGGCGGCGATTTTAGCAGTACCTAGTTACTTCTCACCATCAGATATTTTAGGATTTGTGGGGTTAAAAGCACAACAAGAAGTGCTACATTTTAGAATGATCAAAACACAAATAGCTAATAGATATATGGTACTAATCAAATTCCGCAACAGCAGGAACGCAACAGATTTTATTGAAGAATATAATGGGAAATTGTTTAATACTATGGAAGCAGAGACTTGCCAGGTTGTCCCCATCGAAACAGTACAATTCGATTTACATGTAAATAATAAAGAGGGCCATGAAATTCCATATCTTGTCGAAGATAGTTTTACTAACAACAACAAACCGGATCCCACAGGGGTATTAAAAGAGTTGCCAACATGCCCAGTATGTTTGGAACGAATGGATACAAGTGTCACTGGGTTACTAACAATTTTATGCCAACATACATTTCATTGTCAATGTTTATCCAAATGGGGTGATGGTTCATGCCCCGTTTGTAGGTACTCGCAAAGAAACGCACCATCAAAGGGTGATGATACCCCTGCAGCATGTGAAGTGTGTAGTAGTAACGCCAACCCGTGGGTATGTGTCGTTTGCGGCCATGTGGGGTGCGGGCGGTATGATAGCGGCCATGCCGTCGATCATTATAAACAAAGTGGGCATTGTTATAGTATGGATATTAATACCCAAAGAGTATGGGATTATTCTAGTGATTCGTATGTGCACCGGTTGATTCAAAATAGTGAGGATGGGAAACTGGTAGAAACATCAGATAGTAGTGGTAAAAAAAATGATAAAAACAGTAGTGAAGAGATTGCATTGCAGTATACACATTTATTAACCTCACAGTTGGAATCACAGCGGAGTTATTATGAGGATATTTTGAGTGCTGCGGCGGAACGTGCTAGTGCGGCGACACAGCGGGCTGTTACTGCAGAACAACAAATCGAATTGTTAACCACCGAATTGCAAAGTTTAAAAGCATTTGGATCAGAGTCATCAGTAAAAGAAAAACATTTACAAAATCAATTAGATAATTTGGCTAATAAGCATAATAATATGACCAAATTATATACCAAAGTTTTGAATGATTATAAGGAGGAAAAAGCATTGAGTAGTAAAATTATGGTAAAACTAGAAAATGTGGAAAAAAATAAGGATGAGATGGAGAATAAAATGGCTGATTTACAAGATCAGGTTAAAGATTTGATGTTTTATTTGGATGCGCAGAATAAATGCCAACAAGCGGGGGAAGATGTTCAACAGGGCCAAGTATTTACTCAAAGTTCAAAATCCAAGGGTAAGAAGAAGAAAAAATAGCTCTCTTAATAGTCAGGTATGTAAAAAAGAGCTCTATTTGTCGGATAGTTTTGGTTCTTGTTTTTTTTTTTTTTTTTGAGCCGCTCCTATAAAAGATTTATTATATTTAAAAAATGCATGCGCGCGGCCACTGAAAATTTTTTTATTTTCAATATTTTTAACACTATAAATTTTTTTTTTTTTTTTTGTTCTCCACCCAATCATCACCATCATCATCATCATCATCTCACAAAATAATAATAATAATAATAATAATATAGAAGAATGACCAACGTTTCGTCAAATTCAATCAAAATTTTGGCAGGAGATGTCCACCGAGGACTAGCGGAGCTGGTATCCACCAGATTGGGCATCCCATTATGTAAAGTCAACATGAGCCGGGATTCAAACCGAGAAACTTCCATCACTATTGGCGAATCAGTGCGTGATGAGGATATTTATATTATCACCCAAATTGGATCGGGAGATGTCAACGACCGGGTTATGGAGTTGTTGATTTTAGTCAATGCTTGTAAAACTGCCAGTGCTCGACGGATCACGGTGGTATTGCCAAATTTCCCATACGCACGACAAGATCGAAAGGATAAAAGTCGAGCACCAATCACTGCGAAATTGATGGCCAACATGCTGGAAACCGCTGGATGTAACCATGTCATTACTATGGATTTGCATGCATCGCAGATCCAAGGGTTTTTCAACGTTCCCGTGGATAATTTATACGCCGAACCATCAGTAGTTCGATACCTTCAAGAAAATATTGATTATAAGAATAGTATTATTGTTAGTCCTGATGCCGGTGGTGCCAAACGGGCTGCGGCATTGGCGGACCAGTTGGATTTAAATTTTGCATTGATTCATAAAGAACGAGCTAGAGCTAATGAAGTTAGTAGAATGGTATTAGTTGGTGATGTTTCAAACAAAATTTGTATTCTTGTTGATGATATGGCTGATACTTGTGGTACGTTGGCGAAGGCTGCCGAAACTTTATTAGACCATGGTGCCAAACAGGTGGTGGCTATTGTCACCCATGGTATTTTGTCTGCTAAGGCTACTTCTATTATTAGTGGTAGTAAATTGCATAGCGTTGTTTGTACTAATACCGTGCCGTTGGAAGGTAAAGATGAGGTTTGTGATAAATTGGCTACTATTGATATTTCGGGCGTTTTGGCGGAATCCATTCGACGGTTACATAATGGTGAGTCTGTGTCATATTTGTTTAGAAATGCTCCTCTATAGTATTTTATTACCTTTTTTGTTTGTGATGCGGCTCCTTTCTTTCATTTTTTTTTTTTTTTTTTTTTGCAGTCTATTATCTAATCTACCTTTCTACCCCTATTTATATCTAGATAATATCAAAATATTTTTTTCGATCAAATTGTTCCAAACTTTCCAAAACTTCACCACTTCCATCAATAACTTTTTCAATTTCTTCATCACTCAATACTTTTCTAGCCCCGTCATGAGGAACCCATACAATCTGGCACCCAGCCGCTTTACCAGCAGTAACCCCTGGCACCCCATCTTCAAACACCAAACATTCATGTGGTTCAATCTCCAATTCGCCATTAGCTCGTTTTTTAGCATTCAAAGTTTCCAACGCCACTAACCAAATGTCCGGACATGGTTTCCCTCTCCCCTTTGGAATCCGTTGATCATCACCAACCACAATATGTTCTTTTTCAAATAATTCAAACCCGTGTTGTAAATGTGCGGTTTTTTTGTGGTAATTGTCACGATGGGATGAAGTGGCTAATGCGAATGGGATATCATGTTCCTTTAAAAAATTAAGCAATTCCAAGGCCCCTGGCAAAAACGCCGCAGACGGCCATAATCGGGCTTGTTTGGAACTAGTAATTTTAAATAGTTCATCTGGGGTGTATGGTAATTTTGACCATTCCAGAAATTTGGCAGAAGCGTATGGGCCAGGTAAACCCTGGATTTGGATCTTGACTTCCCATGGTAGGTTTGGTTTGCCGTGTTCGGATAAAACTTCGTTGGTGACTTGGGTGTATAAATCTTCGGTGTTTAGTAACAACCCGTCCATATCAAACAAACAAGCTTTAATTCCTCCCATTATTATAATTATATTGTTACAATGTGTTAGTCACGAAATTTGTAAAAATTTGGTGATAAAAATAACGTAGTAGTATTTAAATTGGTGGGCGAATGCGCGCCGGTAGTGGCAGTGTGCAATTATTACCCACGGTCTCCGTCTCCGATATCATATGGACTTATGTAGTTAAAAAAAATAAATAAATAAAAAAAACAAGAATATTTTAATAGGGTATCAAATTGATTACAAAAAAAACTTAAACATTAATAAAACTAAATACAAAAACGATATATCTAGTATTCCATTTCTTCTTCATCCATAGCAGAGTCAGCACCGACTTCTTCATAATCACGTTCCAAAGCAGCCAAATCTTCTCGGGCTTCACTAAATTCACCTTCTTCCATACCTTCACCAACATACCAATGAACAAATGCTCGCTTGCTAAACATCAAATCAAACTTGTGATCCAATCGAGACCAAGCTTCACCAATGGCGGTGTTATTAGATAACATACAAACGGCTCGATCAGCTTTAGCCAAATCGCCACCTGGCACAAATTGAGGTGGTTGATAACAAATCCCAATCTTAAACCCAGTTGGACACCATTCAACCAATTGAATACTCTTCTTAGCCTTGATGGTAGAAACGGCTTGTTGAACATCCTTCATAACAACATCACCTCGATACAACAAACAAGTAGCAATATATTTACCATTTCGTAAATCACACTTAACCATTTGATTAGTTGGTTCGAAACATGCATTGGTCATTTCTTGTACACTGTTAGATTCATGGTTAGCCTTGGCAGCACTAATCACTGGCGCGTAAGTAACCAATGGGAAATGGATTCTTGGATATGGAACCAAATTGGTTTGAAATTCATTCAAATCAACATTTAAACTACCATGGAATCGTAAACTAGCAGTGACACTAGAAACGACTTGTGCAATCAATCTGTTCAAATTTTCATAACTTGGTCGAGAAATGTCCAAACTTCGTCGACAAACATCATAAATAGCTTCATTATCAACCATAAAAGTACAGTCAGAATGTTCCAATGCAGTGTGGGTTGTCAAAACCGCGTTATATGGTTCAACAACAGAAGTACTATTTTGTGGTGCTGGATAAACAGCAAATTCCAATTTACTCTTTTTACCATAATCAATACTTAATCGTTCCAACAACAATGCACCAAACCCAGACCCGGTACCCCCACCGAAAGAATGAGTGAACAAAAACCCTTGTAATCCATTACAGTTATCAGCTACACGTCGAATTCGATCCATAACGGTATCAATCATTTCTTTCCCGACGGTGTAATGGCCTCGAGCATAATTGTTAGCCGCGTCTTCTTTACCAGCGACCAAGTGTTCTGGATGGTGTAAATTTCGGTATTGAGAGGTTTTGATTTCGTCAATAACCCCTGGTTCTAAATCACAAAACACTGCTCGTGGCACGTATTTCCCATTGCCAGTTTCGGAAAAAAATGTGCTGAATCCTTCATCTCGTGGTTGGCTTTTTTTTTCTTCAGTCAAATATCCATCTGGTTGAATACCGTGTTCTAAACAGTACAATTCCCAGCATGAGTTACCAATCTGGCACCCGGCTTGACCAACATTGATGGAAATAACTTCTCTCATTGTCTATAAACTTATTATTGTTGTAAAAAAAAATTTAAAAAAAAAAAAATTGGTATCAAAAAATATGTTGTTGGTGTTTGTCAGGAGGTATGGAAAAAATGCCAAAATTTTTTTTTATTCCCGCGTGTGCAATTAAAAAAATAATAAAAAATTTGTAAACATAAAAAAAAATTAAGGAGGCGATTATTTTGTTGTTGTTGTTGTTGTTTATTTACCAAATTCCCAAGTGCATGCAAGGTATTTCGCCCAGGTTTATTTTATTTTATTTCCAAGCATGTAAAACACACCCTGGTAAATAAATAAAAAATAAATAAATAAAATAAACAAATTTTAGAGGCTTAAAAATGTTGCGCTGGCGTCGGATCGGAGGCCCGGGGCGCTTGTTGTTATTTGGGCTTAAAGAAGAATTTTTGAGGAGGAGCAGGGCGCTTGTTGTTGTTAACTTAAGCTTAAAGAATTTTTGAGGGGGGGGGGGTCTGACGCGTTTCTCAGGCAATTTTCATCTCACGCATGAATTGATCGAGATTTTGAATCTATTGTTGTTTGTGATAAATATAACGAACTGCAGGGTAACTTCCGGTATTTAACCGCCGTAATCACTCCGATTTTGTGGTATCAATTAATTCATTTTATTTTTTTGATAGAAGATAACACAACTGGAGATATTAAAAACAAAAAAACACTAATGGACATTAAATGTTGGAAGATCATTTGGAGATTTTGGATACAACTCTAGGCAGCATTACTGATAGCCATACACTGCTACAATGTTGTTTGGTTAATAAAAATTGGTATTCCCTAGCCCATTTAAAACTTTGGAGTTATATAGATGATAGAGGAATCCGCAGTTTGTTGAAACTACCAGCACACAGACAAGAATATTATCTAGCTACTATTTATGCAATGGATTGTTATGGGATGGAAATTGATGAATTGTTAAAAGTATTTGAGTTATATTACGAAGCGCTGCAAGTGTTGAGGCTACCATTTTTACCGCTGGGGAGTAAAAATGTTGAACCAATTTTATTAACAATTCGAGACAAAACCCCCGATTTAACTCATTTATATGTTTGTAATGGTGAAAACAATGAAGGTTTATATTGGAAAACGTGGGTGTTACTACATCACAGTTTAATGAACGTGGCAGTCCATGTCGATGAACAATACGACCCAATAGTTGTATTCAAAATAAGGGGAACCAAAATCAGGTACAAATCCGGGGAATTCCAAAATATTATTGAAAGCAATAAAGGTAATGGGGTCATCCAAAAGCTGATCTATAAAGCCGGATCACATAAACGCGCCACATTGGTATCCAGTTTGGTGTTTTTTGGTAAACTTTATAACCTTAAAATACTAACAATACATCTGGAGCCCGGTCCTGGTGGGATGTTTATTGATGAGGATTTACAATATATTCTTCAAGGGGTTCCAAAAATCCAGCGGCTTAATATAAAGGGCCAAACTAATATTCGACTAACGTTAGAGGCGTTGTTGATGCTTGGGGATACATGTAGGTATCTTGAGGTATTTACCATGAAAAAGTTTAACGCAAATAAGGTTGTAACGTGGAACTTTACCGAACGAGATTTGGCATTATACTGGGATAGGGTAACTAGCAGCAAAATATTGTTTCCGAATGTACAAATTTTAATACCAATGCCATGGGTTGATGCTGATGTTTGTGTGAGAGCGTTGTTGGGGAAGCATATGCCAAATATGATAACGTGGCCCTGTGAAGATGGAGGTTGTAAAAGCTGCAAAGAAAAATTTAATGACTACTACTATGATAGTATTAATAGTAGCGATGAGAGTGAGATGGAAGTGCAAGAAGAAGAAGAAGACGAGGATGAGGAGGGAACTGACAGTAGTGACGGATCGATCATTGATAAGGACGCAGATAGTGAAGAAGATAAACAACTTGGATACCGGGAAGTGTTCGAAACAGGATACTGCGACTTTAACCCCGATTTTGATTCGGAAACCGATCTGGAATTCGATCTAGTTTTAACAGAAGCTCAAGAGTTGTATTATGGGTTGACTAGTGATTCTGATAATGAAAACTATCCTGTTGTCGGATGGAAAAACTGATTCCTTTTTTTTTTTTTTTCCCAGAAAAAATCATACCATCGTTCATTTCCTCCCCGTCACCCCATTGATTTTGGATTTGGAATAAAAAAATCTGGTGTTTTGATAGGTTTTTTTTTTTTTTTCAAGTGAAACAACGGAATAATCCTACAAGTTTAGTTACTTTTTTATCGTTTCACATTTAAATTGAATCATTGGAAGTTGCAACAACAAAAATTTTCCAAAAAATCAGCTAACCGTGTTATTAAAAAAAAAAAAAGTCCTCACTTGCACAATTGGTTTTTTTTTTAAAAAAATCCCCATGGGCAAATGTAACGTTTTTTATTATTATTTTTAATAAGAATGGCAAAAACTTGCCGTAAATAATGCGGGTGCCAGTGAGGTATATAAAAATTAAGAATGTTAAAGTGAAACTATCAAGTGCTATAGCTCAGTTTGGTTTGGTTTTGTCGTAGCAATTTTTGTCTTTATTTGAATTTTTCCGGGCTTTTTTAAGCTTTAATAATTTTTTCAAGCAGTAGTAAATTTTAACTTATAGTGTAATAATAATAATAAATAAAAAAGATTGGCTTACTGCACATTAAGCTTTAATTAGCTTTTGCCTTAAAACACCCCTCGTGCTTTGTTTAAATAAATAAGCAATTCGTCACCACTTTTTTTTTTTCTTTTCTTCTTCTGCAACCTTTGTTATAAATACATCCCGTTTTCCCCCTCCCCAACCTTCACTATTTAACTTATATATAATTAATTACGTCTACTATTATCCATCATGAGTATTATCAATAGAACTAAAGAGATTGCAAAAGAGTTTGTGGTTAGCGACGATCAATTGAACGACTGCGTCGAGCATTTCATCTGGGCCACAGAACATGGGCTACGCCACCACACCGATTTGGGGATGCCAATGATTCCAACTTTTGTTACCAGTATCCCAAGTGGGAAAGAAAAAGGTACATTTTTGGCAGCCGATTTGGGTGGCACCAATTTCAGAGTTTGTTCAGTTCAATTGAATGGTGATTCTACCTATAACTTAGTTCAAGAAAAAGCCGTAGTTCCAAAAAGTTTAATGGTTGGCAACACTAAAGAATTCATGGAATTTTTGGCTACCAAATTGGGGGAATTTTTGGCTAAACATCATGGTAACATGGCAGAAACGGACGATAAGTTGAAATTGGGGTTTACATTTAGTTTCCCAGTCGATCAAACTTCTTTGAATAGAGGCAAATTAATTCGATGGACTAAAGGGTTTGATATTAAAGATTTGGTCGGTCAAGACGTTTGTGAAAAATTCCAACAAGCAATTGATGAAAAAGGGTTACCAGTTCATGTTGCGGCATTGGTTAATGATACAGTTGGTACTTTAATGTCGCGATCATATACAAAGGCCAAAGAGGGGCAAACTTTAGTTGGGTGTATCTTTGGTACCGGTACTAATGGTGCATATAGTGTAAAAATCTCACAAATTCCAAAATTCGATATTAAACAACACCCAGAAGTTAAATCAAAAATCATGGTTATTAATACAGAATGGGGTTCATTTGATAATCGATTACACCATATCCCAACTACTAAATACGATGTTGAGTTGAATAAAGCTACTCCAAACCCAGGGTATCACATGTTTGAAAAACGAGTCAGTGGGATGTTTTTGGGGGAATTGTTACGATTATGTTTGGTTGATTTACAACAAGAAGGATTGATCTTTGGTATCGATGATGAAGTGGAAGGTAAAGTGAGTTTGACCACTCCATGGTCATTAGATACCAGTGTTCCTTCAAACATTGATGGCGATTCCACCCCTGACTTGCTTGAAACTGATGGCATTATCAAAACCATGTTGGGATATCAAACTACACTGGAACAACGTCAGGCTATTCAAATCTTGGCCAAGGCTATTGGCAAACGATCGGCTTATTTGAGTGCAGTGCCGCTCGCCGGATTGGTCATACATACCAATGCGTTGGAAAAATTCAAGGGCGTTATTGATATTGGCGCTGATGGGTCTGTGGTGGAATTTTATCCAAATTTCGAAAACATGATCCGTGAAGCGTTATGCAAGACTAAACTTGGTCCTGAAGGCAATGAACGTCTCCAATTGGGGATTGCTAGAGATGGTAGTGGTGTCGGTGCTGCATTGTGTGCTTTGGTAGCATAGATTTTATTATTCTTTTTCTTCTGTAATTATTATTGTGCATTAATATTTTTGTTGTTGTTGTTGCGGAATTGGTTGATTTGCAAAAAAAAAAAAAAAAAAACCGTTGGGAGCGTTTTATCTGCCTTTAAACAAGTAAGCTTATCAGCAGAACTTTATTTTAATGTGTGTGTGGGTCGGTGCCGGCATGCGCGCGTCGCGTCCCGGCCCGGCCCGTCCCGTCCCGGGTTGTGCTGGGAGGTTTTGATTCCGGCCAATTAAAACCCGAGTTTTGAGATATACGCAAAAGGCTGATTTACGTGCGGCTTCCATTGAAATGAAAAAATAATAATCAGATACGAAAAATGTATTGCAGCGAGATAATTTTTTAACAAAAGAGGAGATTGATTGTAAAAATTACATCATAGACAGTAATAGTGATACAGCTGTAGAACGTGTGTGCACACGAGCTGGTTTATTGGCTGAAATGGGTATGATATCAGTTCATAAAATTAAACTTAAGTTTTAAGTTTGGGCATTGTTGTGGACCATGGAAAGAATGTATAAAGTTTTATAATAAAGAATTGGAATGTGCAAAAACAATGTTGTAATGCTTTTGTATACGGGTTATTATAATACTGTCTTAATTTTTCGGAGTTTAATCTGTATTTGGGGAGCCGCTCCGATGCCGTTTTCCTGGCGTATATTGTAGTCCAGCGCTGAAAATCATCAAAATTTGCCACCAAAAAAGCAGCTACAAGGCTTATTGCGTTTTAAGGCAGTTAAAAAAAAAAAAAAAAAAAAAAAGCCCGCCAGGAATAACAATACAAGCGATTAAATAATGAAAATTTACAATCCTCAAAGCTAAATTTTCAAGCTATTCAGACCAAGACCCAAAAGCTTGAGATCGATTGTATTTATAATACTGCAGTGTCCAAATCAGCTAGCGTCGCAGCATTTCTCTGTGCTAAAATAATACGAATTTTTAAATGTATACGATCTAGCCGCTAATCTTTGGAACGTGGTCCTGAACCTTGATAAACATTAACTTTCAAAACTGGTTTTGTCTGACTTGTAAAATGTTAAGAATAAAATTATCCGCCGCGTGCGGCTTTTTTTTCGACTCAATCAGATGTTACTTAGAAGGTTTTGAAACTAAACCCTTAAAAATGAAACGAGGGATGGTCTCTATAGCTTCTAAGTAATACAAAAAAATTACCAAATTTAAAAGCATTGTAGGCTTTTATTAAAGCTGAAATGTATTTGGACTTGGAAGTTACATTGGTTATTAGTAAAAATATAAGAAAACAAGTGTTTCAATTGCTTTATTGACCGACAAATAAATCAGATTCCAATTTCTTAATCCCTGGATTAGTGGTACCAATATGTACCATAAACTTTCTCCATTTGGTTAAATAATTATCAGTAACATCCTCCAACGTTGAAAATCATTACCACTCCAATCAGCCGTACACCATTCAAGACTTTTTTCGGTTGCTTGGTTCTTATCTCAGGTAATGGATCTTCTTTAAAACCATTATGATTGCGTACATTTAACTATTCCAAACCTGTACAATGAGAAAATTTGTTAGTTGTTTTCTACTGCAACGTTGGAACATCAAACGTTATTAGTTATTTCAAAGTCGCCATATATGAAATATGAGTGTTGATTGAGGTGTCCCGAGAGCGCTGCTAGTACCAGAATGACGAATATATCGTTATAGCCACTGGTTTATTTTCAAAATTGAGCAATTCAAAACAATAAATAATATTTTGTACAATGCCTGTATACCCATTCTGTAAATCAATACCAAAGTTGGTTATAATTTAAGGCTTTTTGAGTATACTGTTTTGTCCCCAAACACTGTCAACCCGTTCATATAATCAAATCCCACTTCTTTCAATTAATTGTAATACATTTTTATGGCTTAGCAGTTTAACCAAATGGTCATGTTGATGATGATTAAACTTATGAAAATGTTAAAATTTTCAATCGCTCAAATTATTTATTAACTTCCAAAGATTCGGTAGATAATGTAATTTGACTTGTAAAAACAATTCTTGTATTATTAACGGTGTATGGATTTAATAGTTATGGACTAGTGAATAATAACGGTCAATATAGTATAACACCAAAATGTGATTGGAACCATAGTTTGTTTACTAGTAAATAGTTCATTATTTCGGCGAAATGTTTGTACCATCATTAAGGAGGTGTCGCCATACCTCTCGACATAGTTCGGTTGTCTAGCTGTTTCATATCTTATTGTTATAAGGATTAAACTTTAGTTTAGTTCTTAAAGGTAAGTGTTGAAGTGCGACGTTTTTTGTGAGTAACTGCGTGGTCAAAACTAAATCAACAAATCAACCAAATATATCAATGGTTTGTCATAAAACTGCCTATAAGTTGCTTGGTTAATTTGACCAAAAAAAACATTATTTACAAAACCCCAATCCAATTGTCATAGCTATCACCTTTTTTTTTTTTTTTTTTTTTTTTAATAAATCTGGAACACGTCTTTATTTATTTTTACCGTCTTCTCCATATTGTGGCACTGAATATCCTAAAGAATCCAAGTATGATCTTGGGATTTGGAAAAATATAATATCCCAGTTTAAAAAATCATCATTTGTATAGAAGTATGGTAGGCACCTTATTATTTCAAAAAAAAAAGGAAGCCATGAAATTATCGTACCCAGCATATTCTTTTGGGTTAGAGTTAAATAGGCGCTAGTGGATGGTGGACCATAGGGCTATGATAACCGTTGAGATCGATCGATTTATCAATAAATCTGGATCTAGATCGATACCAAGTTGATAGCCCCATTCTATAGATCTGGGATCAATCTCAATTAAGCGCTCCTAGAACTTAATTTAATGCTAATTATTTTAGGTTACTCGCTATTGATACCATGAGAATTTAATACTACATAATCTTTCTCCAAGTTACAATCACACGTATAGATCTGGGTGTCTAACCTATCAACCACCACCGTTGAGAAAAAACCAGATCTAAAAGATCAGATCTTAGATGCCCCCAAAACTCAATAAGCACCATCAACCTCGCTTTTTCAAAAAATATGTCTCACCGATAAATTTCCGATCTTTATCGCGAGAAACAAGCAAGAAAGAAAGAAAAAAAAAGTCTGCACGTGAGGGTTTATCACCTGATCTAAAGGATCTTAAGCCTTTGCTAAAAATAGAAAAAATAAATAAAAAGAGGAGAAGAAAATCAGAATTTATTTATTTATTGTTCAGCCGCATCGGATTTCCATTTAGGCATATTAATTTTAAACCCACACCCGGTTACCCTAATTAACCCACAAATGTTTTTTCCTCACAAGATCTTACCGTCAAAAAAATAAAAAAAGGATTCACATTCCGCGCTTATGCGACGCACAAGAATTAATTAATTAATTAAATTTAATTAATTTCAAATAATCAACTCACGCTCTACAACTACAATTATTTGAATTATACAACAAATATAATAAAGAAATAGGTAATAAAAATAATAGATAAGTATATATATAACAAATAAATTAATGTTTGTGACCCACTGAGTGGTTAGCACTCTGCGGAATCGGTTGTTGCATTTGGTGCTGCTGTTGTTGTTGTTGCGGCGGCGGAGGAGGAGGAGGAGGCATCTGTTGATTGTGTTGTGGATGAGGAGGCGGAGGGTGCATTGGATGGTTCATTAGTTGAAATTGCTGTTGTTGCTGCTGCTGTGGCTGCTGCTGTTGTTGTTGTTGTGATGGAGGAGGTAATACAAACTGGTTGAGTTGGGTTAGTGGTTGAAGTTGCGGGTTGATGTACACAGGATACTGGTTAGCACTACTACCACCACCACCAGCAGCAGCACCACCGTAATTATTCAAATTATTTTGCATGGATGGATTATTATTCTGAGGTTGTTGATTTAAAGAATGCAATTGTTGGAATTGGGAGTTAGTAAGATGCGAGTTGTTAGTATTTTCATTAGGACCAGGACTAGCGCTGGAAGACGCGCTATTAGTAGAAGTATTAGTAGTAGTAGAACTAGTAGTATTAGTAGAGACTGTATCCCGCAATTCTCTTGGTAGTGTTTTGTTGTGTTCGGATCTATAACCCTGGCGTTTATTTTGGAACCAGATCTGTACAGTTCTAGGGGTCATTCCCAACTCAATTGCCAGATTCTGTCGAACTTCTGAAGATGGGAAAAAAGTTTGTTCAAACACTTCGTTTAGTTTGTTGACTTGGTAGGTGGTAGCACGCTTTCGTTTTGGTTTGACTACTCGGGAGGAGGAATGAGATGGATGTGGGTGGTGAGGCATTCCTAATCCTAATGGTTGTCCACTTGGCAAGGTGGTAATTGGTTGTTGTTGTGGTTGCGGAGCGTTGGAGTTTGGTGGAGGAGGAGGAGGAGGGGTTGGCGGGATGTGTTGGTTGTATGGCATGTAGTATGGACTATTGTACATTTGGTAATTGTAGTCGTAATATTTAACTGATGATGTTGATGGTGGCATATTCGTCATATGTTGTTGGTGCTGTTGCTGTTGTTGTGGTGGTGGTGGTGGTGGCGGCTGCTGCTGTTGTTGTTGTGGTAGTGGCGGTGGTTGTGGTGTCTGAGACTGAAAGTCGCTTCTATCATTACTATTAGTATTGTTTATAGTGTTATTAATTGTATTATTAGTAGGTGATGTTTCATTAGAGGTATTAGCAGCATTTTTCTTATCACCATTCAACAAACTTTGTACAGAGGGCAACACGACTTGTCGGTTGATACCATCAGATGCGGGGACTGTAGGAACATTGTCGATAGTACCGTCCAGTTGCTGGTTCATTTGTCGTGGCGATATAGGAGGAGTGGGCATTATCTAATCTAAACAAATACCGTGTTGTTTTTGTTTTTATGTTGGTGAACTGGGTTATGGGGGTAATTGGTGAATTGTTGGATGGAGGGGGGTTTTTGTTTTGTTTTTTAATGTACACTCTGTTCACTCACTCCCCCAATTGATTGGAATACAAACTAGCTGGGTAAATTATGGTTAGTCGACTTTGGTTTTGATGCGAAATTGGTGCAATTGTTACCAACAAAAAAAAAAAAAATTGTTTGTAAAGTAAAAAAAAAAAGACAAAAAGTAGAAATATAAAAAAAAAAAAAAAGTATTAAAAGATA
>JAJLUN010000001.1:186044-200917 GCA_030564365.1 Blastobotrys arbuscula | reverse complement strand
GATTGTTGGCCTTTTATTGTTTTGTTTAGTGGCATTAATGTGAAAAAGAAAAAAACTTTTTTTTTTTCAGTCTTTACCAGGGCGTGTAATTTTTTTTGGTTGTTGTTGGTGATTTTTGACAAAAACAATTTAGGTGGCTAGTTTGAAATATTCTGTTTTTGGATCAATACTTTTTGAACTGTAAAGTCAAAAGTTAGTGGAATTTGGCAGTGTTGGCGTCAATCGTAACAAATAGAATAGAAATATATTGAAATATAATACGAATTGAACTAAAAAAAATATATATATATCTGATATTGGATATTACAGTTGTTAAGTTAAGGTTGAAAATTGAGTCTTTCCAAACTTTAATATCCCAAAAAACTTTATTCGTTACCAGTTCTTTTTTTTTTTTTTTTAGTTCATTCTTGTATATATATTTTTTGTTTGAATATCATCACAATTTCATTGCAATTGTAGTGGTCACAATTTCATTGCAATTGTAATGGTAATAATATCTGACAATGCTGATAATATAGTAATTAATTAATTATAGTAATATTCAAAACAATAAAAAACAAACAAAAAAAAGTTAGCCACTGCATGACATTTATAAAAAGCTAACCCAAGCTTAATTACACGCCGCTCTTTTTTTTTTCATTAATTAGCTGAACCCGCATGATATTAAAATTAATACCAAAAAAAGCAAATTACACCCTTACCAGAAAAAAGGATCTACGTATATAAGATAGATACGCTTAGAAATCTATGATTAATTACGGTATAAAAAATACCATAAATACAAAAATTAACTCTAATAAATTTTTTTTTTTGTCTTTTATTTTTTATGGTAGTTCAGATACGGTAAGTGATCGACATTAATTTATTTTTATTTTTGGAGTTTGTTATTATTCGCCAGCCTATAGAAAAAGTTTAAGAAAAAAAGAAAAAAGAAGTCACCTCCTTATATATTGACACTAACAAACCCTTTAAATTTTTGTTTTGGGTGTAAAACCATTGAGAAATATTAATGGCGATGGGAAAGGGTTCTTTGATTAACTGCTAAAAATCAGCGCAGCGCAAGCGTAACGATATGTTGGTAAAAAATTACGTTGTTGTTGTTTTTGGTACCATTGATATTATTAATATCCCAGTATTGACATGCTGATATGTTGCTGTTTACCACTAATTAAAGTAGGGATGGAAAGGTTTTTTATTTATTTATTTATACTTGACAGAAAAGATACGTAGGCGCCACCACATACATTAGTTAATATAACTGCATGATGGGAGGGGGAGAGAGAGAGAGAGAGAGAGAGGGCTGCAGCATTTTTAATTCCAACTTTAATAAAAATATAACACGTCCCAGCAGAACATTCTTAAAAATATCATAAGCGCTTTGGGGGATCTAAATAAGTATAACCAAGTAATAAAAGCGGTCACAATGCCTGTAGTTTGGTATTAGTGGAATTAATCAGCATGGTATTAACAATGTAATGGGGTAATAAGGCTATTAATAACTTGGCATATTAAAAAAAAAAAAAAAAAAAAAAACATTAAAACCCGGCGCTTATGGTAAAAACCAAAAAAAACTCACAAGCTGTTTTAGTTGCGACGATCAGGTTACAAAAAAGAAACGAAATTTAAAAAAAAAAAGAAAGACTGCATTGTAGGATCCGAGATCGCGATCCGATCTGATTGCTTCTCGCGATCTGCTTGGATTACTACTGTTAAATTTCGCAATCCCAGTACGCGATGTGTACAGTTTACAATAATCTGCTTTATAATTAATCAAGAAAAGTTGTCGATTGTACCTCAGTCTATTTATTGCTAAGCGCGCGTTTACACAACAACGACATTTCAAAGGTAATGTTGCGATATTAATTAAAATGATCATTTTTCGCGCTGTGGTGGGAACCGTTTATATAAAGTCGTGTATATCCAAACACCTCTGTCTAATTTTTTTTTGTTTTTTTTGTTTTTTCCTTTCTTTCTTCCCTTACCCGATCGATTGATTGTTGCGTTTTAAAATTTTATTATATTAATTAATCCAACTCCAGATTAAAAACGGTGCATTGCAGATAGGTTACATACGCCTTTACCCCATCGCAATCACTTAAGTCACCCTGAACCTTTATTTTTTATATTTTTTTTAATACCTTGCCAAAGTTGTTTATTAACATATTCTAGCTATCACCATTTTTTTTTTGGATTTTAATATGCTAAGTGCTGCAGCGCTATTTATAAGGTGTATGTATAAATGGCCAGTTACTTACATGAAAAAAAAAAAAAAAAAAAAAAAGGAAAAATTTATGTTTCAAAAATGACAAGGTACTAGAAAAAAAAAAAATGTTTTACCCGTATGTTCTTAACGCACCAACGTATTAAAGTTTTTTTGTTTTGTTTTTTTTTTGATTCTTCTGACGCATTAGGAAGTTAATCAATGCATGAGTTGAAAGGAAGAAAAGAAAAGAAAAAAAAAGATGTCATGTTGGAATCGAAACCCCCCTATTATTCTTTCACAGTCATAGCAATGTTCATGGTTATGAGGTTAGTTGGTTAGAAAGAAAAAAATAAAATTTCCGACGTTTTGCCCGTTAAAGTTACTCCATCTCATCTCATTAAGCTGCTTAGTGTACTTAATTAATAAATATAAGCTGAAATTATTAATGAACGGATGGTTGTTTATATATATTTTTTCGGATAAAGCGAGTATACTTTGTTAAATTAATAATAATTAATTATTGCATCAATTGATAATGGCTACACCATGGAGGTAACTTTAACTGCTGGCTACTTGTGATATTCCTGAAATCCATTCTAGCATAATACCAATGATTGAAATTGATCAATGGCTAAGTTTTAACATTTGGCTGTCTCGAGCTTTACTATTTTAGTAATCTTTTTTTTATAGTTTTAAATAGTCCCGAAAACTTTAATTGTTGGGCTGATTATTAGTCAAGCTACATACAACTTTTTAAGTTATCTGCTCTACAAAGTTTTGTTTAAATGTTTAAAAAGAATCGATTCTGTATCCGAAAGATGGACCTCAGGAGATGCTTAAATTAACTTCCACCACTAAATAAAAAAACCGCCTTGCTTGCGCGCGCTATAGACTCGAGATCTATGGCAAGAACGGCTCTAACACCCCCCCTTTTTTTTTTTTTTTTCTTTTGACACTGGTGGAAACCACCGGATGTCTCCTCATGATCGTCACTATCAACTACAATCTTTGATTCGCAATATCATCCATCATTGCTGCAATTGAACCCACATCAATTGCTGATTATAAATCACCTAATGAACTTGTTCCAACTGATAAGCTTATTTTTACAGTAGTGGGCCCAACTAGTTAAACATCGGTGTTTTCCTCTTCATTGTAACACTAAAACACAAGGTTCAGATTATGGATGACGCGGGTAAAATAAAAAGCGCTTAATTATTAAAAATTAATTGGGATTGAGCCGTACTACACTAGCAACAAAAAATTTAATTTGTCTCGAAAAGTAAATCAAACATCTCGATTGACTCAATATTTTTTTTAAAACTTGCCTACTACTTTATAATTATATAAATTATTGGTGCGCGCACGAGCATAATGGGCCGTAGCCGGTTTCGCTTCTTTTGGAGATATATAGTCAATTACAATTAATTATTATCAGCCGTCTTTCTCGCGTTAAACGCCAGCGCTTTGATTAATTAAGCTTAAATGTCGTTTGTTTTCGCGTAAATTTAAAAAAAAAAAAAAAAAATTATTTCTTCAAAAATCACCGCCGCATATAACGCGGCTCTTTACTTTTTTTTTAAAACGATCGCTAATCTGACTACTTTTCTCACTAGTAATTAGCGCGCCTAATTTGCCACCATGTTTATTATTTTTCCCAATCGATATATCTGATAATCCTCCCAGTCTCCGTGTCCACTGCGTGACTAATCTCACTGGGTAAGAGGGTGATGGTGCCTTAAAGAGTCTATAAAAATCAAAGCCAACACTGTATTGATATTCCTAACTTGAGTAGTATCTATTGTTATAAATACCCCTTGTCTACATCCACGTTGTAAGCCGGTAATACACCGCCACCACTTCTGCAGATATTACATCCAACTAAAAGTCAACATGATATACACAGAAATAAACCACTTTAAACTTTTTGAATATTTAGTATTTACAAACATTAAACACTAAGCAGGAGTGCATCTGGAGCTTGTAATATCCCACCCTCAATGAAACTCAAATTCGACTAGCTGTCAACCTCATTATTTCAGTATCACTCCATGTATTTTTAGGTTGAAAAAAAAAGAAAAAAATCGCAGAACCCCGCAAAAAATAAAATATCTCGAGGTTTAATATGAACCCCGGTGCGAAACACCTGAAGAGGTTCTGCCAAAAAAGCTTAAGTGGTCTCGGATTTTGCCGGTGTAGGACAAAAATAAATAAACAAAATGAACGGGCCGCGTCTTTTTTCTTCTTTTTTTTTTTTTGTCCAGCCGCACGCGGCGTGGGGACCAAACCCCCTTCTCCCGTTTCAGAATATTTCGCCAGAGCTTTTAATGCAGTTTTACCATCTTATTCAGCAAGCTCTTTCACACCTGATAGTGGGATTCTGATGTTGCGGTTTTGCTATACCTAGCTGGAAAAAAATCTCTCCCATCATGGTAATATCATTGACGTAAAGTCTTCAAAAGAAAATATTTTATTAATTAGTTTGACCCTTTAAGAAGTCAGCAGTTTACAATGTGGTATAAATTACCTTTTCAAGTCGCTTTCGACTATCTAGTTTACGTGGTTAAGTGGAGATATAAACCGGTGTATATACTTACAGAGCTTTTGTATCGAGTAGATCGGCTAATAAATCAACTGTATACAGTAATATTTTGATGCTAGTTTCATTAAAATGATTTACGATATATTCATGTATTTTTTAAATGCGCTCATAAATTCATGGTACATTATATTCATAATCCAGTTAGCTACACACTATATACAAGGTGGAGAAATATTATAAGCTATGACAGGGTTATGTATTTAACGTCGTCTTTTTTTTTGGGGTAAAGTTACGTTAATAACTCTTTGAATGTAATAATTAAGTCCCAAAAAAATGATCACAAAAAAAAAACCTCGGACGAAACTGCAGTAATCTATCTACTATTAAGTAGCCAGGGTTTGCATCGTCATGACCATAATATCCCTATTGGTCAAGACTATCAATGTCCATTCCTAAGCCAACTATAATCCTCCGTTTTCCATATTGATAATTCTCAAGTTGGAACCAATATTATTGGCTATCAACTCCCCTGTTAACTAATCCTTCTCCGTGTTCTATTTATAAATTATCAAAAAAAAAAAAAAAAAAAAAAAAAAAAAAAAAAAAACTTCAATATCATTGGCAGCAACATAATAATAACAAGCCCCCACAATTGATTTAATAAGATCTTTGATAAGGATAAGCTTGCGACGTTAATATCTTAATCTACAATATTTTTTTTTTACTGATCATCAATCGTCCAATACCTTATGCATCACTGCCTTAACCTCCCGATAGCCAAGCCCATCCATGCTGATAATACATTAGAAGTTTTAAACGATGCCGTTAGTTAATACCGATAACTAATAAAATAATGAATGAAGCCATTTTATAACAAATCAACCAATAAAACTCGTACTAGTACGTGCCTTTAGCCGCACTAACTGAAATTACCCTACCTATTTTTTTTTTTTAAACACTGGCTATGTGATAGCGCGCCTTGTTTTTTTTTTTTTTTACCCCCAAAAAAAGAAATCACGTGCAGCGTGGCTTTTTTTTTCTTTCCGTTATCAAGAAACTGATGCATTAAGCTTACAACTTCTTCACCACCATAAAATTACAACCTATTTATTTACTAATAATTATTTGATTGGCCTTTATGAAGCGATAAAACATCTCCCCGGACAATTTTTTTTACCAATCAGATCGGAATAACTGATAAGTTTCAATAAAAAACATTAATTTCTCGGAAGTATTTGGTTGAGATGCTTAAGCAATAAATTAATCCATCCTTTGTTTTTTCTTTATTATTATACTAATACACAAATGTTGTGATATTATTTCACAACCGTTGTTGGTATTGATTTTAGCTAAATTAAGCGCTTGATACCAAACAAAAACAAGAAAAAAACGAACTTATCGGGGCCGATCACTACACGCGCGGTAATTTAACCCCAGCTTAAGGATATTTTTTTTTTGTAGTCTCCCCAATTTCAAACACTTTTTTTTTTTTTTTTTTTCCCTTTTAATCATTCACGTTCATGAAAGACTCATTAAATCATACAATGAGCTTTGATTATACTGATACTAACACTCACGGCCGCACAAGCAACACTAATACTAATACGGATACGAATACCAATACTAACACTAATACTAATACTAATAATAACAATAATGGCTTCGGTAGTACGCATTACGATACGTTTGATTACTCTCAGCATATCAAAAAACTAGCCAACTCATCATCGCCGCATACACATGCCTACGCATCTTCACTGCCCAACCCTTCATATTCTACCAACCCCAGTCGACCTAAAGGGTTTGAGTTTTCGTTGGATCCGTTGGCGGTTGAAGGGTTGGACATTGATTTTTTGACAAACGCCACATATACACCTAACACTAATAACATCAATAATGATTACAATGAATATAATGAAGGGGATGATGCGTTTTTTACAATGCCTAGTTCAAGTGCGGCGGCTAGAGCGGCAAGTTACCAAGATTTGAACGGGTTGTGGGATCCAAACTCTTTATCATATCAACCACCACCACCACAACCACCACAACAACAACAGTATCAAGGGATCGATGATTTTTTGTCAATGCCGGGGAGTTTACCGACACAAAAAACTATGGTACAGGCGTTTGATAACAATTCACATACAAACTCATTCAGCGCCGACTTCAACTTACAATTTTCATCACCACCATCAATTGATTCATCTAATACTGATGAAGTTAATAGCACCAATACAACAAGTAGTACTACAAGTGCACGGAAAATCCCCAGAAAACGCACCAATTCATCGTCCAATTTGGATAACGCAGGTAATTTGAGCATGAGCATGCCGGCGAGCTCATCACCTACTGGATGTTCCAATTGTCATACCAAAACAACTCCATTATGGCGTAGAAGTCCGGAGGGGCTACCATTATGTAATGCATGTGGACTGTTTTTAAAGCTACACGGGGTTATACGACCGTTGTCGTTAAAAAGTGATGTGATTCGTAAAAGAAATCGATCTGGAGGGAATAAAAAAAGCGAGAAAAGAATTGATGAAAAAAGAAATAGTAGTGGTAGTGGTGGTGGTAGTATTTCCAATAGTAGGCGGGGTTCGCGGTCAAGTAAATCATCGCGACGCAATTCTTTAGAATTGCTGGAGCCTTTAACTGCTTATAGTAACACTACTAACGACGATCATGACAATCATGAAAAAGATAAAGATTGTCAAAGTTTCCAGTCTATGACGATACCATTTTAAATATTATAAAAGAATAGTAGATATTTATTTTTTATGTTATATTTTTGATTGAGTAATAGAAATCATATGATTAATTTCATAATTATTATTAAAAAGGAAAAAAAAAAAAAAAACATAAAAGAAAATACAACAACAAGAACAAAAAAAACTATAAATACAAAGAATTGGTATCAAAAATATATTTTTATTTGACAACTAAAATGCGAATCAATCAAGCACTATTTGCTTTAACAAGCCTAACCCCGCAATGCTTTGCGGACGCCAATGATGACTACCAGAGCGTTATGGGGTTCAATCCATGGAGCCGATTTCAATGCAATGTCAACCAATCCAGTATGGAATCCATGGCCAAGTTTATTGCCGACTCTAAGTTGTCCTCTTCTGGGTACCAATACGTCAATTTGGACGACTGTTGGAGTGTACGTGAAGATGGCAAACTAACTGGCAACGAAAATTTCACAGATGTTAAAGAATTGGGGTCCAATATTCATGACCTTGGGTTGAAATTTGGTATCTATGGTGATGCAGGGACAAATACTTGCGGATCGTACCCTGGTTCATACGACCACCAAGACAAAGATTTGCGCCAATATCAAAATTGGCAAGTAGATTTGGTTAAATTGGATGGATGTTATGTGCCAATGGAAGGTGATATATCAAAAATTGATGCGTACAATGAAGCATACAAACACTGGGCCAAAAAGGTAAGCAAAGTTGGCATGGTGTTTAGTAACAGTGAACCTGCTTATTTTGTAGATGACGGTGATGATTGGTATGATGTTATTGAAAGTATCAAAAAAGAGGGGAATAGCAATTTGATTAGACATTGTGATGATATTGCCAATTATGATCAAGAAAATGCTTGGGACACTATTCTAGATAATTATCATAAAAATATGTTGTTATCAAGATATCAAAGTGATGATTTCCGATTAGACGCAGATTTTTTAATCCCGGACCATCCAGAATTGTCGTTAGATGAAGTCAAGAGTCAATTTGCTTTATGGAGTGTTATGGGGGGTCCACTAATTATTAGTGCAGATTTACCGGCTTTAAATGATAAACAAATGGATGTTTTGACCAATCAAGATTTGATCAAAATTAATCAACAAAGTTCCCCGGCTTATTATGTTAGCTATACACCTGATATGGAAATTATTGCCAAACAATTACCAAATAATGAAAAGGTAGTAGTTGTTTTGAATAAGAAAGATTATAGTACTGGAGCACGGTTCAAAATCAGTCAGCTAGGGTTATCAACTCATTGTGATATTCGGTTAAAAAATCTATACACTGGTAATCATTATTATGCAGATGAATTGGTTCATATTCCTAAAATCGGTCCACACGGGGTGGAAGTGTTACTAGTAAGCAGCGAATGTGACACAACCAAATCTGCGGGATTGATTTGGAACGTGGATACCAAGAAATGCCTAACTCAAAAATCCACTGATGAAGTAGAAATGAGGGATTGTGATGGTACTGATGAGCAAACATGGGTAGTTCAAAATGGAGTTATCAAAACATGGAAAGGTCGATGTTTATCATATGATGGAGATAACGATAAAATCAAGTTAAAAAAACGATGCGATGCGTGGGGGATTTCTACCAACGGCGTTTTGAAACAGCAAAGCAAATGTTTGAAAGATGGCAAACATTTGCAAATGTCGGAGTGCGGTGGCCATGAAGGTTTGAACTTGATGAGGTTTGAAACCCCGCATTAGGAAGATATAGTTGTTTTTGAAATAAAAGGATAGTAAGAACAGTACATAATGTTATGCCGGATTGGGTCATCAATGGACCTGCGGCAAATGCATGCTTAAGCTTATTTTTTATGTTTCATTCTGCCGTAGATGCTCGTAGAGTTGTATTGCATATATATTGGGGGAAAAAAAGTATATAACTCATCAAGTATTCGCTCATTTTTATTCTGATTATAAGCAACCGTTCAGAATATACGAATAATTGAATAAAATCGATTAACATTGGAAAGTGGAGAAAGTGGCGGGGGTGAGGCAAAATGTATACCCGATTTGTAAATAATACCGGTCTTATCTATTAAGCTTGAGTTTAACCTAAAACGTTTATAAAAATTGAGACAGTTTCAAATCAATCTATCGTAGGTTAACCAGCTTAACGTGTGTTTAGCTTAAATCGATGAGCTACGGTCGATATCTGATAGTTGCAATGGGGATATTGTCTATCAATTGTCATAGGAGTTTTGATAACATTGATACCTAGTATGCTTACATATCAGGCTTTGGAACCTCATCAGGTTTTCTCGCAGTAAGCTAGAGAACACAAGGCAATTTTCGCCCGGTAGTCTTAAATATGAGGATTTATAAGCATAAGAAAGAGTTGCAAACGCATTGAACCGTGAGCCGGGGCATGAGGGTAATAAATGCAGAAATGAAATGCCTTTGTTCAACAACAAAAAAATGTTCAGCCACAAAATTTCACAAAAAGGTTTTAAATTGTATACCAGCCACAAAAATATTCTTAACCTTTTTTGTTTTAACCTGCAGTGTAACCTAAGTTACAGTATTATTTCTGTGCGCGCGCATTGCCGCCTTAATTACTTAAGTGCAGGTCCTGGTTTTAGTCTAAATTTAAGTAGTTGAATCTTTCACTCAATTATATTCCGTCCTAAGTCGATTTCAAAAATTTATCATGTTTTAATACTGAAATCTAAACAACGAGCTTTAACAACGGACACATGTCTAACTTCATTATAATCAACCTTAGCTACTGTTTTGGCACAAACTTCAACCAATTCTGTTAAAAATGGCTTCTCTTTCGCCTAAACTCTTAAATTGACAGAACCTGAAAAATTTCCTCTCATTCTTGATTATATTCTAAACATTTTCATAAATATTCGGCAAAACTTATACGCATACGGTAGTGTAGCATATTATTGGACCGAAGCAAGGACCGTATAGGTGGAGACGTGCTTGAGGTCTAAAAAACTAGTGTTGGGAGGACGATTATTTGGTTTTTTGGCAAACGCATTGGCAATCATGAAATGCTTACCTGATTTGCATAAGTGACCTGGTGAAATGGTTTTTGCTCTCTCTCTCTCTCTCTCTCTCTCTCTATAAGCACTGATGGAATGAATACAAGCTTTACAAAGAAATTGTCCCGGTCCTGCTCTTTCAAGCAACAAACGATAGGCCCCAGAATTTTCCAGGCATGCATCATGGACTAAATAATGGTGACCCAAATATCCCATCAAACCATGCAGCGCTAAAGGCGGGCTGTTAGTAAAACATAGTAGGAGAAAAGTAGCATAAAAATACTCACGGGCAGATCATGTTGTGGTATACACCCAATGGATCAAAACTCATGAAATATCACAATGGGGTCAGTAAATAATTGAAATGGATAGATGGAATAGGCATATTTAAAAAAATATTGTGAGAGGTGACCTAAAAATCATATTAAAATAGAAGAAAAAAAATGCCGAAACTTATGTGAGAACATGTCAAAAGTTGTGTGATACCAATACTATGGCGCTTAATCAATAAGCGCTATTTAATTAATTAAGGTATTAATTTGGACTTTAGGCGGCGCTACTTGTTTTTTTTTTAGTACGGTTACAAATAGTGTATTTACTAATTAATAAATCTGTTAGCGTAACCATTTCTATATTTGAATCCACCTCCGATAGTACAGAGCGTGTATATTGTAGTCCGACTTACCCAAATAAATATTTTCGCAGAATTTTTCTATGACAATGCTTTTAATATACTAACCGATGTGGGCCTTCGGTCCGATAGTACAAAGCGTGTATATTGTAGTCCTGACTTACACAAATAAATATTTCGCAATTTTTTTCCATGACAATGCTTTTTTGACTTGGGTAATATACTAACCGATGGCGGCCTTCGGTCCGATAGTACAAAGCGTGTATATTGTAGTCCTGACCTACGTAGAATTACGCTTGCGCAAATATATATACATATTTCGCAGGATTTTTCCTTCCTGGACAATGAATGCCTTTTTGATTTCGGACTAATGAGGACCTTCGGTCCAGATAAAGTTAAATAGACACCACCCAATTCCTCCAAGTTAATTAAAATACAGGTTGTTACGCAACACACTCTTTTTGACGTTTTTTTCTCAAAGTGTCAATTGGCTCACCTTGTAATTCTACACCATAAATTATACATTTTTCAAATGAATCGTAAACATCAATGAAATCAAGAGTTTTGGCCGCTTCTCTTAAATCATTGACCGTGTTTCGTCTTTAAGCCAATACATGAATGTTCATAAAATTCCAGGTTCCATCCTGTGTATAATCAGCAGGAGTCTTTTTATCCTCAACCCGGCCATCGTTATCATCATTGGTTGTTATCCTTTCATTCACTACCCAGTTATTCTTCTTATTTGGGGTTGTTTCTCGGCCATTGTTAAATCAAATGTTTGGACAACCAAGGTGACTAAGAAATTTCCATTGTACTTTTAGTATCTGTATTGAGCCTATATCAATGGTTGCATTGTACTAGCGATAAATAATGGATATTTAACTGAATTGGTAATAATTTTCCACGGATTTGACTAAAATCAACAGATGTTATGTTATATAAGAAAAATATTTTAAAACCTTTTCGTTTTTTGTTTTGTTTGTTTATTCGGTATTTTGGTAAATACGCAGTCTAAGGAAGATATAAAAATTAAAAAAATAAGTCAGGTTGAGAATTAAATAACTTCATACATCTAATATACTGTGTCGTTGCATGGTACATACTGATCGTTTTTTTTTTTTAGATCATCTGTATAACTTATAGATTATTTGGGTTGGACAGAAGAATGAGCCATTTGCAAACAATACTGTTTTAGGCTTACATGGAATCAGGTACGATCAAATGTAAAGGTTAGATTAGGCTTTAAAAATCGTTGATCGATCTTACAGAACGCGCGCACTCTCATGATATCATTTTGTTTCTCGAGCTTTTTGCACAAAATTATTGAGATAGCAGCTTAGACTTGTAGCTATGAGATACTGATAAAATTTATGTGAAATCTGATGTTATCATTGATTTATATGGCATGTGCATTGAATTCCTGGAAACAAGAACTGCCCATCACCATGGAACCAACTCTGTTTATGATCGATTTTTTGAAATCACACCCAGTGCTGGAGCTTTTATTGTCAAGATTGTCTAAATTTGGGTACAAAAAAACAAAAAGCAAAAAAAAAAAAACAATAAATAAATGATGTGGCTATATATATTCATGTAGATGTGATTTTCTCCATCTGACGATCCAGATCAATTGCTTATAATTAAGCTTCGATATTCAGGGATAATTTAAACTTATCGCACGCGAGAAATGGCATAATATAATATGTTCTATAAATTTGTAAAGACGGACAGTTTTAAGCGAGAATAGACAATTTAAAAGGCACACCCACGGCTTTATGAATCATATTCAACAAATTACAGACTATTTCTTTTAATAATTTATAGAGTATAGACATAAATGGGGTATCAATTGTTATCATGTCTAGCATTATTTTATGATTACATGTATGGTAAAAAAACACCATTTGTGGCTGTGTTACCTTATTACACATAAAATGTAAAGGTCTAAGATCATCACAAACAGTTGATCAATGAACACTTACTCACATCAAACCTTCCTTGTTTGAACTTATAAATCGAAGAGCAAGCAAGCAGTGAAAATCAGCCACCGCCATAATTTTTGCTTTATCCTCTGTACTGAATGCCCCGACGCTCGAAACTAGTTATTCAACGGAAATTTAACTTAAGCGGAAGAAAACGATGATAAGTTATCATGGAATCAATGTATACATGACGAACTTCAATGGAGCCATAATGAATATTACGGTGGATATAACCATTGGTTCTTTAAAGATTAGAAAGAAGAATTATATATTATTTTTCAACAACTGTAAATTTTTTATCTCAGGTATACGGTTAAAACGTGTACAATTAGAGCTCCCAAAACACTTCTAAAGTTGGCCAGGACCTTTCGTTAGAAGATAGCATGAAGGAGGGATTTCCCCATTTTCTGACAAAAAAAAAACTCCACTGAACGAAAGCTTTGGTGGTAGGGCACAATTGAAATTTTTTGAAACTTGCAGTACGATACCCATGCATCAATCTTTAAGCTTAATCTCAGAGCCCCCTATGCTTATTATAAACTTAATCAAGAAGCGATCGAGATCAGTGCAGGATGATGATCTGGAAACGCTAGCTCATTCATGTCTATAGTCTTGGCAAAAATTTCACCTCACGTCCCCCGGGCCCCCTGCTCCTCCACCGTGCGCCCAATCAAAATATCCAATCGATTGGATCCAGGCACATGCACAGCCGGAGATATATCACCTCATATAACTAAGACTTTGGTTCAAAAACATGTATATGCTTACCTTAATTACTTATATAATATTAAGGTTATATTTAAAATTTATTTTTTATTTTTTCCAGTTCCTGATCATCATAATAATAAATTTTCGATTTGTCAATCATTTACCAAAGACGTTTTTTCTAAATTTAAACTCTACATAAGTGTTTTTTTTATTAGAGATAAATATGGTATACAATTGTACCTATACGGAAATATAAACATTGAACGTTCAAAAAATGAAGTTAGATTATGACGATAGGAAATGGGCAGTGTTGTTCTAAAGGTGTATCCCATCTAGCGGTTATGATCGCTAGGGGGGATTACCATTCACAGTGCAGGACATATGGCGGAATTTTATCTTATGGCGTATGAAGATTTCCATAGTTGAAAATAATACATTGAACTAAGGAAATTTTAAGTAGTTCGCGATAACAGTATTACAGCAAAAACTAAACTTGATGCAAGTCAAATATTTACTAAACAATCAAACAAAACAATCAATGGTTACTAAAAAGTATAAATACCTACCCATTTTTCCACAACAATTGTTCAAAATATTCTACAAACTTTAGTTCAAACTTCATTTATCAATCAATATTACAAATATGAAAACATTCTCAGTTGCCACAATTTTTGCTTTATCCACAGCTTTGTTAGCATCCGCTCAAGGTTCAGTGGAAACATCTACTACAGCCGCTCCAGCTCCAGTTCCTACAGAAACCACCATGAATGCAGTTTTGAAACGAAGACAAGAAGAAGGTGCACCAGCTCCAGAAACATCATCAGCCGCCGGTGAACCAGCTCCAGAGGCTCCACCAGCCGAAGGTGAAGCAGCTCCAGAAGACCAACCAGCTGAAGGTGAAGCAGCTCCAGAAGACCAACCAGCTGAAGGTGAAGCAGCTCCAGAAGACCAACCAGCTGAAGGTGAAGCAGCTCCAGAAGACCAACCAGCTGAAGGTGAAGCAGCTCCAGAAGACCAACCAGCTGAAGGTGAAGCAGCTCCAGAAGACCA
>JAJLUN010000001.1:170349-185944 GCA_030564365.1 Blastobotrys arbuscula | reverse complement strand
CAGAAGCACCACCAGCCGAAGGTGACGCAGCTCCAGAAGCATCAGCTGAAGGTGAACCAGCTCCAGAAGACCAGCCAGCTGAAGGCGATGCAGCTCCAGAAGATGAAGCAGCACCAGCAGGGACAGCCCCACCAGCCGAAACACCACCACCACCAGCTGAAACAGCACCACCAGCTGAAACAGCACCACCAGCCGAAACAGCACCACCAGCTGAAGCAGCGCCAGCAGAAGGTGAACCAGCTCCAGAGGCTTCACCAGCAGAAGGTGAAGCAGCTCCAGAAGACCAGCCAGCTGAAGGTGATGCAGCTCCAGAAGCACCACCAGCTGATGGTGATGCAGCTCCAGAAGAACAACCAGCTGAAGGTGATGCAGCTCCAGAAGACCAGCAAGCTGATGGTGAAGCAGCTCCAGAAGAACAACCAGCTGAAGGTGATGCAGCTCCAGAAGACCAGCAAGCTGAAGGTGCAGCTCCAGAAGACCAGCAAGCTGAAGGTGCAGCTCCAGAAGACCAGCCAGCTGATGGTGATGCAGCTGCAGCTGCATAAACAGGGTATGTCTTCAAAATGGATTCATATGCTTCGTATGCGGCTAGAAGTTATACCTCAATTGGAAAATAAGTATTTATATAAGATTTCAGATATATATCTGATAGAATGATATATAAAAATATTCTATATTTTAAAACCATATTTTTAACAAGGTATTGTGCCTTTGTATTACATACCGCAGTCCCTTCTTATACTGCTATGTTTTTAACTTTCGCGATAAAATTTGACCCTTTTTGTTATTTTATGGAAAAAATCTTGATAATTGATTAAATTAATCAAGCCTCACTGCCCGCCCCTCTGTAACGATATATAATACTACTTGTGCCCTCGAACCCATCGGACCCCAGCCCGGTCCGATGTATATTAGGGTAGGCTTAAAGTATATTCAAGCCTATATCATGATATATGATTCTATATTTTCTGTATCAATTCTTTTAGGAGGAAATCTGTTATAATAAACTTTATCTGTTATACTAAGAAACCTCTTCTATTATCTCTTCACCGCTTGTATACGAACTACAGCACTTCTATCCTGTTGGGAATTAAGACTTATAGCTATAGTTGGGTATACTGTTATACCCTCTTCCTCCGAACGAGGTTCGGAATACAGCCCCTTTTTTTTTTTTTTTTTTTTCACTCGCGTGCACTGTTTTGAAACTCGGAATACCTTTGTTTTGTGCGGTAGAATATGGTATTGTTTCCGATTATCGCTACTTATTTACTTCCTAAGGGTTGAATAGCCTTACTATGGTCTGTCCGTAGCAACA
This sequence comes from Blastobotrys arbuscula, assembly GCA_030564365.1. Taxonomy (NCBI): domain Eukaryota; kingdom Fungi; phylum Ascomycota; class Dipodascomycetes; order Dipodascales; family Trichomonascaceae; genus Blastobotrys; species Blastobotrys arbuscula. The sequence continues at coordinate 184,629 of JAJLUN010000001.1, read as the reverse complement.
AAGTTATATAACACGTTGGTACACGTTATATTCGATTTCACCCCCTTTTAAAAGAAAAACCATACTAATAAACCTTACACAATCCCGAGGTCGGTTTTGTTGCGCAATTAAAACGGTACGAAGGCCTTCGAACCCTTCTTCTTTATGAGTCAACTGGGGTATGGCAAATTGTGAATCAGGAACAGAATCGACTAATTTATAAAACTCCAACGTTAAGAAAATTCAGGTCCTGGATATCACATAAAGATACAAAAAAAAAAAAAAAAAAAAAAATAACACCAAGGCACTTGTTTGCTGTAATAATTATTCTATTTCGATATGAAACTTGAATAACTTAACAATAAGTTCTTTATTAACTTATGTGCTAGAGTATATCCGCAAATAGAGTTAGTTTATTTCCCGAGCACATCAATCACTGATGTACATAAGATCAATTGAAATTGTTTTTAATCTATGTCGATAGGGTCTACAGTTTAATGTACGTTTGAATCCGCGTGGTAGGTCAGCATTCGAACATTACTGAAGCCATAAGTATTCGAAATGTACATCAATAATGGCTGTGTCCAAAGTTTCAAAAGTTTTTATCTAAAGTTTTGATCCAGTTCAAGGTACAGCCTTGTACGTAATCTCATACGATACTTATTTGGGTAGTTTTAAATGGTTTCTATGGATTTCGAAAAAAGTAGATCCATACTTTGAAGCTTCATGGTCCATGGCAAATGAAACGAGTATCCTTAAACATTGTAAAAAGCGGAAAACCAACCACCTAATGTATAGTATTTCATAACTAGTCCTGATTCTTCAAAAAAAAAAAAGTATATAAATGTACTATTTTTCTATCTTCTCAATCATTCAAAACCATATCAATTCTTATAATTAACAAATCGAAAAAAAAAAAAAATGAAAACAGTTTCAATTACTACAGTTATCGCTTTATCATCTGCTTTGTTAGCCCATGCACAAATGGGTGGTGGCCCAGGTGGTGGTGGTGGTGCAATTCCACCTGGCTCAAATCCTGCCGGTACGACATTGCAGACATCTGCTAGTGCTACTAGCCCTACTGCATTGCAGACAACCACTAGTTCTGCTAATCCTACTGGAATTATGGATTTTGGGAATAATGGTGGTGAGCCTCAGGGCCAAGAAAATGGTGGTGGGCCTCAAGGCCAAGAAAATGGTGGTGAAGCAGTCGGCGGTGGAGATACCGCTCCAAAACCGGTCAACGGTACAATCAATGGTACAACCAACGGTACAATCAGCGGTCCTACTACATTGCAGACAACCGTTAGTCCTGCTAATCCTACTGGAATTATGGATTTTGGAAATAACGGTGGTGAGCCTCAGGGCCAAGAAAATGGTGGTGAGCCTCAGGGTCAAGAAAATGGTGATGAGCCTCAGGGCGAAGGAAATGGTGATGAGCCTCAGGGCCAAGGAAATGGTGGTGAGCCTCAAGGCCAAGAAAATGGTGGTGAGCCTCAGGGCCAAGGAAATGGTGATGAGCCTCAGGGCCAAGGAAATGGTGGTGAAGTAGTCAGCGGTGGAGATACCGCTCCAAAACCGGTCAACGGTACAATCAACGGTACAATCAACGGTACAACCAACGGTACAATCAACAGTACAAGTTTCTAAACAAAGAAATTAAATGTTCGATCTTTTTAAAAACAACTGGGCCAAACATGAGTAAGTTTGGGGTAAGGAAGAGGGCGTAAGTGGCAGTAAACTCGGTATATGAGAACCAACTGCGTTGAGATATAGTGGTATATATTTATAATACAGGAATTAAATTTTGGGACATTTTAGTATTCTTTTGTAGAAACATTATATCTGCTATTTTTTTTTTCAGTTTTGCTTATGCTCCATGTCAATTATCAGCCCTAATTATACCACGCTTTACACTATTTTAAGCACTCCTCCTCTCCTTACAATAACCCATATAGATGCGGCTTTTAGTATAGGAGATATGCGTTAAGTAGAATTTATCTGTTAAAGGTAAAACGGTACCAATATTTGTAGAAACACTATTGTTTTCTATTTATTTTTTGCCTTCTATCTAAAGTCCAGTCTGTAGGTATGGGCACTGGTAATAATCATGTTCTATCCTGCTTCTATTTTTGAGCCGCACATTGAACTGAACTTATGCGCTCGCGTCTGCGCACAATCCACTTGATAGGGACCGACCATGGTGCACACAAATGCAGGGGATTTTCAAATCTCAAAGTATACCAAAGTTTATTCGCCAAGCATTAAAAAATTTGATCGACGGAACCATGAACAAGGGGAGCACAAGCCAAACTATAAGATAATATATACATATGAAAGGGAAGAATACGCGCAATCAATAAAAATCCGCTGGTATAAACAATTTGAAAAAACTGCCAACAAAAAAGTATAAAAATCCGCGTAATTCCCACAGTGCATATATATATATAGAGAATATACATAACCCCCCTAATTTTATTATTATTATAACTAAAAATGAAATCTTCCGGTATTTTGTCTATCATAGCTGTATCATCGGCATTACAAGCTTCAGCACGACAAGTTCAAGGCCAACAACACCTGAATGATGAGCAAAATAGTATATCTCCACAGCAGCAGCAGCAGGAGCAGCAGAAAGATACTCCGGCAATTGGACAAGTACCTTCTTCCGAAGCTACCTTGGCCGTAAAAGCAAAGGCCAAAAATGCTGCTGATGGTATTGATCAGGCAGCACGAAATAATGCAGCAGCATCATTAAGAAAACAATATGAGAATAAAGATGAAGAAAGCGAGAGTGATAGTGATAGTGATAGTGAAAGTGATAGTGAAAACGATAGTGATAGTGATAGCGATGATGAAGACGAGAAATGATTATAATGCTATAGGTCTTTTAAAAATAATTTTATTAACTGTTTCGGAATATTAATGTTGATTTAGTAAACATGTTCGCGCTGTTTTATGTCGGCGTTTCGAATTAAGTAAGAAAACTTAGCTCAAATACCGTTAATGTCTCATGAAATAACACCGGAATTTCGTCTTTTCAATCATTGATTAGTACTTTTTAAAGTGATATATAAAATGTTGATAATCCAAAAAATTGATTTAAAAAATAATAAAAAAAAACAAAGCAATACAACACAAAACAAGCCAGCACCCACAATCTATCTTTATCCACTCGTTTAATATGAATACAATTCTAGCAACCATATTATGTGCTACATCAGCTTTTGCTCAACAAGTAGCATCAAAGTCCATGGCTCAAAGCCAAGGCATGAGCATTACCTCTGCCAATTCTATACCACAAACAGCTACTCCACTGTCCAGCATTGATACCACATTTAGAATGAGCATTGCCGTTGCTGAACCTACATACTTACAAAATCGGGATACAAATGCAGAAACAGAAGAAGTTAGAGGCGGTCAAGGTGGTGGAGTAGGTGAACCAGGGGAGGATGGAGAATCAGCCAAAATGGCATTAGGACTAGTTAGTTTACCGGATTTGCCTTTACCTATTCCTACATTGCCTAATTTACCCGACTTTCCAGTACCATCACTCTTTTAATTAATAAACTTATATTGTCAGTAATGCATAATTTTTAACATTCAGGGGTACTAGCTAGCGGTCGTCTTCCGGATGTGTAGCACCAGAAAAAGGGTTTGGTATTAAGTACCTTTATATATGCTATATAAAAGGACTATTATCTTGAAAACCTTCTTATTTTTCTATCCTTCTAATAATTTATATTTTAAAAGTTCATCTCAATTGCGATCATTGCAATAATATCGGCACTACTATCTAAAGCTATTGAATTCGTTCACCCAGTTACCGCCCCACTCCCCGCCTGTTCACCGCAGAGGCTCCATCCCACCACCATTTAACAACTAACACCTTTTTGCCAATACACTAGTTGGGGGGGGGGGGAAAGTGAGATGGTAAGATGACAGGACTAAAGGTTTATTTCCACCTAATTTGCGCCAACTCCATGGCTACCACAAAAAAAACATTATTTTGATCAGACATTTTTATATTTATACAAGAAAGATGTAAGTAAACCCTTAGCAATGGGCTAGTGTGATTACTATCTCCTCCACCTAGTTCAGTTTCGGTCTATTTTGCAATAAAGGTTGTAAAAAGTTTCTAAAGCATTTCTTATTAGGATATATTTTGCTTTGTTTTAGTTTTATTATTGCCTTGGGCGGATCAAGAAGAAACCACTGTTAGAGATGGCTGAAGATAGTTTAAACCTGTCACAAATGGTAACCGATCTTTCTGAATCTTGGGTATCAATTGCAATTTTCTATCTTTTAAAATTCTTTGTTGGCGCTTGCTAGCTACCAAATATTTTTTTACAACTTTCCACTATCCAACTCAGCCTCATTAATTCTGACGATCATGGTTTCCCATAACTATGGATTTGGGATTTTATTTGGTTTTATTACAAAAGATTACAAATAATAATCCAAAAGGGGGAAAAAAGTGAAAGAAAAAAAAAAACAACTTTTTGGCATGATATCCATTAAACCTGTAGATTGGTGATAAAGTAGACAAAAAAAAACGTGCGCTATCAAGTAAGTACGTATTATAATGAATAGGTTTTAACCTTAGTTGGTAAATACATAAATATTGTAGAAAAAAACAATACCTTGTAAGGAACCAAATGTTTTTGTCTACTAACATATTCAAGCTGTATTTAAAACAGTAATCATGAACCAGGCTCAAGCTGCAAGATCAAGTCAAGGATCTAGACATTTGTGATGATAAGGATGCAGTGGCTAAAGTTGTGTTCATAATCTTAGATCGTAAACTTAAACACTGTGTAATCTAGATCGAAAAGGTTTTAGATTTTTTCAAAGTGATAAATAATAACATTACCCCTTCTTGGCAACTGTTTTTTTTTAAGTATTCTGGTAAGAAAAATGAACTTGGGATTCCCATTGTGTGCATATATAATACACATATGTGTGTATGTGTGCTGCAGAGTTCAATGCGTTAAATCGATCGAACCCAACCCTGTCCCCCTTGCCGATCTTTTATATGAATGAGCTACACAAGGGATAAAATTTAAATCGACTTATAATATGTGTATGCATTTGAGTATGGACAACTTTCGTCATAAATATTTATTAAAAAACTAAATTCCACGTATCCGTGATCATGGATTCTGTCAATTGAAGCAGAGGCATTTGCATTCTTGCTCAAACAAAAGAACAATATATTACATTTTATTAATCGACTGTAATGGAAATGAATGATCATCTTATAATATTACTTGAATTAATTGTTTTTTCAATCAATCGTGTACCTTAATACCAGGAACCAAAAGCGATTTTGCCGCCCCCCCCCCCCCCCCCCCCCAATTGATAAATCTGCAACCTTCCAAGTTAGCCATTTGTTAGGATTTTTTCTTATTATTAGCTCCTGCGTGAGCTCATAATACCAATTTTGCTCGAAAAAATCTATAAAAGAAACATAATTCCCCATCATTACGACCTACTTTTATAATTATACTATATTCGCCAAACTCACAGTCTCTCCTTTGAAAAAACAACAACAACAACAACAATAATAATGAAATTCGCTACCACCGCTATCGTCGCCTTATTCGCTGCTGTCTACGCTGCTGATTCTGCTTATCCATTACCAACCGACCTTGTTCCAGAACTGGCTGCAGATGGCGTTCCAGGACTACAACAAGGTGGACCAGCAGCACAAAGCCCAGATGGTTCCTCTCCTGATGCCGCCTCTGGTGGTGCTCCTCCTCCTCCAGCTGCTGGCGGGGACTCACAACAACAAGCTCCAGACTCTAGCTCTCAAGATTCTAGTTCCGAAGACTCTAGCTCTGATGACTCCAGCTCTGACGATGACAGTGGCATGTTAGGTCTTGGGTTATTGGGATTGTAAATTAAAACGATCTTTTGTAACGTTATTTTTCTAAATCATTAATTTAATAGTCTACTTTTTGGTAGAGTTCCTGTTCCTTAATCTCCATGTATATCTATAATTATGAGCGATTTATTTTTAATTTTTTTTTTTAAATAAAAGAAGACGCGTATTTAAAGCTGAGTTCCAAAAGGGGACAAAATATTCCGATAAGACCTCGATCGATCTATCGATCAAATAAGATTTATGTCGATCCTTTAAAATCCTATCAAAAAAAAACTTCATTTACTACAATTACATGCGCGTAGTTTTTGACAGTGGCGTTTTGGCAGATCTACCTTGGCGTTGATGCCTTTTGTTAATGGACCTGCAGATATTTTTAACGCACCTATTCTGGCTGAAAATATTAAAAACCAAATTGCCCCATTAATATTGAAATTTATGTTATAACTTTAAAGTTGATTAACCAGCAAATTTCTTATTTTCCAAGCCCCCCCCACCCCTGGGAAGCTTTTGTTTCAAAATTTTATAAAACATGTCGCGCGCGACGCCCGCACCAGTGCCGTGGTGTACAGCATTTGGATCCTACGGTCACAATACAACGACTCTGAACATCAAGTATAACACGATTTGACCTACTAACTTATGATTTATCAAAATATAATGAATCTAAAACTAAAATATAACTTTAAAATGCAAAAAGAAATCGATTTAAGGGCCAGCCCGGGATCGAACCAGGGACCTACAGATTTGCAATCTGCCGCTCTAGCCACTGAGCTACTAGCCCTTATAATCATTGATGAGTGTGTCGACAAAAATATATTTGAGCCAACAAATTTTTGGCTTTTTTCGCGAAAATATGCGAATTTGCAGGTTATTTTACTATTATCGTTTTCAGTAATAAATTCCAAACATTTGGGTAGTTTTAAATGCTGAAAATGTTTATAATTAGCTTGATTTTTATAAAAAAAGATGCTAAGCAAACTAGTACAGTATAGAATGGGGCATGCATTTGTGGGAGCTCACTACTCAGACCTAAGCGGAGGTAACACTGTAGAGCGACGCCGCTGTCCGTGTGGGCAATCTGAAACAATCAGCCACATTATTTTGGTATCATCAGACGCAAAATATTAGCGCCGCAGCGGAAAAAATTACGGCTGATTTCAAAAACAATGAAATTAAGCACACTATTGTGTTAGATTATAAAAATAATAGAGAATAATAGTTTGACCTTCCTTAAAAGTATATTATAAAAATATATATTAAAAATTAGATATAGAATAAAAATTATATGATAAAATAAATCCATATTTATACTTTCTTCAGAACAGCTGAATGAGATAAATATTCTTAAAATAACTATTAATAATCAAATAGATCATTAATCTAGAATAAACCTTGTCACTACTATCTTGGCATTACTAGGTGTCTTCGATATCGTCGCGATGCAATCAACTAACATATGATGTTAATCACGTGAGAGCCAACAATATTGAATAGTAAGAAGGGAATGACAGCAATGATGGAACTTATCAGGGAAGATAATCGGTATCAGGATGAAGAGGACCGGTATTAATTGGGATTTTATTATGTCATTTTTTATTATTAATATGATTAAAAAAAAAAAACACAAAACGACAAAAAGACAGAAAAAAAAAAAATTTACTATTTACATCTTGTAACAACAAAAGTCAATGGCAGTATTTCGAAACGATTTACGAGCAGTTCCCAGGCAGTATTTCTCCTAGAGGATTTCTGTCTGAGTATTTTGAATCATTAATTTGAAGTCGGAAAAAAGATTTGAACTGAAAACAGGGCACCAATGACTACTGTGGATGGCACAATTTGAACATTATTATTATTTTTTAGTATAATTAGAACAGTTTTATGTATATTGCAAACTCAGCAGGCCTCTTTGCTACTTATTAGCGGACCTGGATAAAATAAATGATTTCTCACTCACTCACTCACTCAAATGTCAAATCGATGAGTTGTCAGTGTTGAAAAAAAAATTACAACTCGATCGACAAAATAATAATACGCTTCTTTTTTTTTTTTTATTCATGCATGAAGAACTTACGGCGCGCTCGAGATCTCCGGCTGGACTCATGTCGAAACTCTAGTCGTTTAGTACCAAAGCTTAAACTCCAAACTGAATCAAATCGCCTCAGTTCAGCTTTTCTGGGGTAAAAAGACCGGAGTTCCGGGGCGGAACTCATTTTTGTAATTCAAGCGGCGAAATTCTAAATGTCTCAATTTCAGGTTTCATTTTTTTGTAAACTATTCTTTCACCAATTTTCCTCTTCACCTTTATTTACTGGATTTTTTATTTTATTTAACTAACTAGCAAACAAGATGGTTGAATTATCAAGAGCACCATTAGACCCGGTGGTAATCAAACCCAATGGGAAGAAGAGTACGTTCTAAAAAAACCAAAAATACATTAATAATAATAAAAATAAAAAACTAACACCTAATAGGGGTTGCATACTTTTACGACTCTGATGTGGGCAACTATATATTTCGTCCTGGTCACCCAATGAAGACACATCGAATAAGAATGGCACACAGTTTGATCATGAACTATGGGCTATATGAAAATATGGAGATTTACCGAGCCAAACCAGCGACTAAACAAGAAATGTGCCAATTCCACACCGACGAATACGTCGACTTTTTATCACGGGTTACGCCAGAAAATATGGATACGTTTGCCAAAGAACAAGTGAAATTCAATGTCGGGGGGAACGACGATTGCCCAGTGTTCGACGGGCTGTTTGAATACTGCGGTATCAGTGGTGGGGGGTCAATGGAAGGGGCCGCGAGATTGAATCGAAAAAAATGTGATATTGCAATCAATTGGGCTGGTGGGTTGCACCACGCCAAGAAATCCGAAGCCGGTGGGTTCTGTTATTTGAATGATATTGCGTTGGGGATTATTGAATTGTTACGGTATCATGAGCGTGTTTTATATATAGATATCGACGTCCATCATGGGGATGGGGTCGAAGAGGCTTTTTACACTACCGATCGGGTCATGACATGCTCATTTCATAAATATGGGGAGTTTTTCCCAGGTACGGGGGATTTACGTGATATTGGTGTTGGCAAAGGTAAAAACTATGCAGTCAATTTCCCATTTAGAGACGGAATTGATGATACAAACTATAAAAGTGTGTTTGAACCAGTTGTCAAGGCTATTATGGAATGGTACCAGCCAGGGGCCGTGGTTTTGCAATGTGGCGGTGATTCTTTATCAGGAGATCGATTGGGGTGTTTTAATTTATCAATGGCTGGTCATGCTAATTGTATCAATTATGTCAAAAGTTTTGATAAACCAACTTTGGTTGTTGGTGGTGGTGGGTATACATTGAAAAATGTCAGTCGAACTTGGGCTTATGAAACTGGGCTTTTGGTTAATAAAGTTGTGGGGCCCGATATCCCATATAATGATTACTTCGATTATTATGGGCCTGATTATAAATTGGAAGTTCGGCCATCTAACATGCAAGACTCCAATTCACAAGAATATTTACAAAAAATATTGGATCAAGTTATTAGTAATTTATCACGAACCAAATTTGCGCCATCTGTGCAAATGCAAGATGTCCCACGAGATGCCGAGGATTTGGGCGATGAAGAAGAAGACACGGGAAACGCGAAAGAAAGTAAAGGTGGGTCCGAGTACCAACATGATGAACGGATTGAGGCTGATAATGAATATTATGACGATGAATATAAATCTGGTGGCAAAAGTAGTAGAGAGATTAATTATAAAGATGAATCTAATGCCAAAGATCCAGATGCAACGGAAATATAGGAAAAATGCTAATCTATTATATTTATTTTTTGTTGTTATCGTTGCTCTTATTATTTTTTTTATTGTTGTTATTTGTGTTTGATAATTCATAATGTCGTACTCCAAAGGTAGAATTGAACCCCAGTAAATTGTTTAAATGCTGAACCCAATCAGATTCTGTTCTGCTAACACACCAAACTCCCTTATTATAGTTGGGAATTAGAGTTTGTCTAGTGCTTTGAGCACGCGATAGTTAGTAAGTTGCACAAAAATTACCTTTAAAAATTAAAACTTTTATTTGTGTGTTCTTTTCTTCTTCTTCACCTGTTTTCAATTATACAATCTTTACTACTAATAATAACTTTGGTTATCAATTAAACTACTCACTCTGTATAAGATCAGACTCTAAGAACATTTTAGCTCGTACTATTTAAAATTTCAACTATTATGCCCTTTCTCGGTATTAACTTTTAAATCATCTCCAGGTTTTAATGACCCTTTTTTTAACCCCATCTACACTCAATTCTTCACCTCGACCTCTGCTATAGCAGCGCCAGTCAAAGGGGGTGGTTTTGATTTGATAAAGTTAGAAACGTGTGGCAATGGTACTTTGGCCAAAAGAATTGTTACTAGTTACTATACTAATCTGCTCAATAGTTTGGCTTAACCTCCATTATTGTAGTGGTGCTTCTATTTTGTTATGTTGATTACTAATAATTTGGTAATTCTTAGTCATGTTTATTTATGTATTATTGGGATAGTTGGATAACTATATATAAAATTATCTATCTACTTTGTTTATATTAAATAAATAACAATAACTGGTTTGATAATAATAAATTAATAAGTTATCTTGTAGAATCTAATACTATTTCAGGGTGCTGAATAAGTTGATTCTATAGGATGTATTTATAGCTGAAAATTCTAAAAATAAGTTTAACCCAAACGACCTGAAAAGCTAGTAACATAACTCGATAAAAGCCCTCGATAAAACCAATAGTGTAGTGCGTATACCAAAAAAAAAAAAAAAAAAAAAGAAAACAAAAAGAATCGGCCATTGTTCCTAACCTTTTTGTAACTTTGAAACTATCCAAATCCTCATATAAAGGTCATAACCCCAGCAAACAGGCCGGTATACTATAGTGTTTAGCTTTATATCGCTAATGCACATCAAATTCACCACTATATAATTTCATCTATCCTAATTTTGAAACTGCTCCAGATTCCAACATGTGATACCAACTTCACGAATCAACAACCTCGCCATTATAGTTTTGGCCAGGGGGGGGTGTCCTACAAATGCGTGCCTCAAAAAATCCAGACATGACCATGCGGCTCACTTTTTTTAGCCCATCGATCGTTTCCTAATTTGGAACAAACAAAGGCCATTTCAATTTTTGTTATCGCATTTAAATGCCAACCTCATCAGGAACCCCCAAAAAAAAAACTATTGAAGGGTTTGCAAAAGTATAAAAACCTGGGTTACTATCCCGTCGTTATCATCTACCATTAGCCATTAATAGTAATAGTAATAAACAAAAAATGCAGCTAAAGTCTATGTTGTTAACAATTATTGGAACAGCATTGGCGGCTCCAAGTTCAGAACAACCAAAAAAATATGTGCCAATTCCATTATGGCGAGCAAGATTAGCTGAGCAACCAATTGCACGATTGAATATTACGGAAAAATATCCGTTAGAGCAATCCAAGTTTTTTGACGCCATTAATGCTGGTATCTCTACGGATAGGCCTGAATTTTTAGTAAAGTACAATTATAGTACATGGGAATATACAACCTCTGAAAGCAATGAGAAATTTGACGCCGATTTCCCGTGTGAAAGTGAATTGAGAACGTCTGTGTTTAATTTGACTAATGATAATATTAAATTGAACTATGTGGTTGGACCGGATTGCCCTATGTTAGCTATTAACAATGAGTTAGGGTTAGGATTCCCAGATGACGAGCTTTATAATAAGCATCAAGATGTTTACCCAAATATGCCGCAATCTTTGATAAACGAGGGGCTGATTGATAAGCTTGTTTATAGCATTGGTGGGAGACATTTGATATTTGGAGGGTATGAAGAAGAATGTGTTGACCAATTGCAAACTTCGGAATTAACCAATCGTGATGGTAGCAAGAATAAAGATACTATAAAACATTGGGATATTGAGTTTAAAAAGTTCAAAATTGATGATAATGATTTGATTACTGATGGCAAGTTTAGATACATTTCAATGGATCCAGTTAATCGACATTTAAAATTGACTGGTGATTTATATGATAAGCTTATGAAGGATATAAATGGCACAGAAAGTTATGAAGCGGTTAGATTTGACTCCGAATCCGCTGCTATTAATAGCACTTTATCTTTTGAATTAGGTGATGGTATTACAATAGATTTTTTGTTGAAAAAGTTGGAAGTTGGAGATATCTTTTCTGTGAACCCAAGAATAACTCAAGCAATTAGTGGGTCTTTCCACAAAAGGAATGAGCCTATTGATACTGAAAATAATTTTTGGTTAAATCATGGAGGAGAAGACACAACTATTCTGGTTAATATTCTAAAATCTGACGATGATACTAATCACTTGGGTGCTCAAATTTTGAACAAAATGTTGACTGTATATGATATGGAGAATAAAAAATTGATGATGGGCGAGTTTCGATGTGACGCTAAGGAGTGGAGTGATGAGTTGAAGAAAGTCAAGGTTTTTTAATAAAGTTCTTTTTACTCTTTATTAAAGTTGGATATGTAATTTTCGATTTATAGAGTTTGAATTTTTAACATTATATTGGGTTTTGTGTATTTGTAATAGTTTATTGTAAGATTGAAGTAAATTTGACAACGAATTTTTGAATAATTTTCAAACAAGTTTTTTGGGTGGCCGCACATTTAATGAAAATTGTGGGTTTGCGAATCGGTTCCTTTTCGATTTCCAAGTTATTGACTCAAAATACACAGACCGAAAATTCTCTAGGTAATAGATTGCCTGGGAACTACTTGTAGAGCATTTCAAAGTACTACCATTGGCTTTTGTTATTACGAAATGTAGACAAGATAGAATGAAGTAAATAAATAAAAAATAAGCCGCACCAAATGCGGCTCAAAAACTTAAAATTTAGGGCTCCTGCGCAAGCCAAAATCAACAAGCAATAATTCGGCAATAGTTTAGTGGCTAGAATTTCCGCCTGTCAATTCAACACTTGAATAGCTCGCGGGGGACCGGGGTTCAATTCCCCGTTGCCGAGGTTTATTTTTTTTCCCAACTTTTAAAAAAAGCCCATATTTTCGGATATGTTTTGACTATCAAATTGAAATTCTTTTGTTACCAATTGGTTGGTACTTTTTTTTTTTGGAGCCCACCGACTCTTTTGTTCTTTTTAATATCTACTCAAGTCAAATCAAGGTTGTGTAGTATTGCCACAAGGGTTTCTTATTCTTACCAGTAATACTTATTGAACCCTGGTCATCAAATTCTAACTGTTTACAGGTTCTTAAAAATATCATTGTTTATTTATTTCTTCTACTCCCCCTTGTCTTTTTTTTAAACATGATGCTTATGCTACATGTGCGGAAATTCTATTTATAGTTTGAAAACTTCGGATCGGCAAATAATCTCCCGACTTTAATCCCCGAAAAAAAAATTGGTTCGATGTCTAGCCGTTGAAAAGCTTAAACCAAAGATTAAATATTTCTTCATATGCACGGAAAAAAAAAATTTAAATTTTTTTTTACTTATCCGGAATTTTTATTTTGATTTTAAATCAGTTCATTAATTTACGCGAGGTATTATAAGGTTAAACTTAATAAAGGCGAGGGCTTCACAAGTTTTATATAATTGGGTGTGCCGGATGTGTAATACTGAGGATGCAGTTTCTGTAAGTTGATGATTGCTTATGCATTACAGTTGGTCGGCAGTTTCTTGGATTTCTGCACCTATCCTTTTTTTTTTTTTGAGTTTGTAATACGAAAAAAGTTGTTAGACAATTCTGCAAATGCAAAACACCAGTAGTTAAACTTACAAAGTACAGCTTATTATTATTCAAACTTTGGTCATAAACCGTGGCTGGTAAAGTGATGTTTGAAAATGGGGGGTCAGATCTTCATTTATGGCGATCTTGGACATTGGATTAAACTCGATCTAAACTAAAAAAATAACCTTTAATTCCCAGTTCTTTTAATATTGAAAGTTAACTACCAAATTGCGTAATCATCATCATGAACGCATTTTAAGTGTCTTTTGACCCCCCATGGATCTTTGTACCTTAAAAACTCTTCATGGCATCTAAGCCTTGGGTAAAATTAAGTATTTAAAACGTCGGCTATCTCAGATCATACTTGTTATTAAGATTAATAATTTTTTTTTTTTAAATCTTGTCATGTAGGTCTGTATTAAAAAAAAAAATACCTCTTATTTGCTTAAAACCTCCCTTTATTCTTATCAACAAAAGGCTCAGTTATTAACTAGTACAATGTATAGTTTATAACAACAAAACCACGTTCTGCTGCGCCTCGTTCATACCCATTTTTTTTTTCCTCGTCCATACAAGTATTAAAAAGATGTCCACTACTTGCTAGATTCGGTTCTGGAAAACACCGCAAAAAAAAAAAAAAAA
>JAJLUN010000001.1:158391-170249 GCA_030564365.1 Blastobotrys arbuscula | reverse complement strand
ACAAAACAAAAAAATGGTTGACAATTAAATAGAATATAAAAGGTATATAGAGAGAAAAAAAAAAAAAAAACATTATTATTTATCTTTGGACTGCTTGCATAAATCTTCTATAAGCACTTGGTTTCGATACTGGTGCACTCTTCTCCTTATTCTTCTTTGTTGGTGATGATGGAGTATAATCGTATTGATAATTTGGAGTACTTGTTTGTAAACCCTTAGCATAAGGATTTGAGGTATAATTGTTAGTATTCATAGTCGTATTACTTGTAGTAGTAGTATTATTAGTGCTGGTTGAGGAACTTGGACTTGGTAGATGGGCACTCAATGAACTTGATGAACTTGACGAATCATTCTTACTTAAAGGTGGTGGTTGTAAAGGAGGGGGTTGTAATGATGAATGAGCCATTGAACTGAAACTATTAGCTCGAGAGTGTACTCTTGAATTGGCGGCACTGGGTCGACAACTTCCCATACCGGTGCTAACTCTTCTTGAATTCATTGGTACTTGCCCATATCGTGCCCCAGAAATCTCTGCAATATCATCCAAATCAAATTGTTGAGAGAATGGTTGTTTGTTGTGAAATGTATTGGTAGTATTAAAACTTTGTAAGGATGGTCGTCGTTGTGCTATTGTTGGTAAATGTGTAGTACTATGAACACTTCTCAACTGTGAACTACTACCATTACCCAATGCATGGTTATCTGATTTTTTAGTAGCAACACTTCTTCGGTTTCTTCGGCTGGTTAAACTCATCATGTCGACATCTTTAGATGGTACTGAATGTGGTGGTGGTGGCGGTGGTAATAATACATTTGGATTGGCACTAGATGAACGTTTCATGTATGGTTCTTGGCGGTGAAAGTTTTGCCGACATGCCATAAAATCTTGCTCTTTGGACATCAATGCTTGTTCTCGGGCTATTATGGATTCCTCTCGAGCTTTTAGATCCATCTGCTGATTCAACAATGAGGTAGTTGGTGGTGGGGTGGGTTTGGTGGATGAAGAACAAGAGGAAGAAGTAGAAGTAGAAGTGGGAGAGGAGGAATTTTTCAAATTTGTAGGAGCGGTAGTAGTAGTAGCAGCAGCACCACCGGAGGTAGAATGTCGGTGCATTGTGGTGGTGCTTGCAGCGGTAGTACCAGCGGAGGCGGCGGCGGCGGCAGCGGCAGCAGCAGCGCTCGAAACTTTTTCTTGTTGCTTTGGAAACTTTTTTTCCATGCAACAAAGCTGAGACAAAAAGGCAAACACACAATCAAGATATGGGGTGGCAATGCGGAGCTTGGACCCAAGGATAATTGGTTCCAATAATAAAATTTCGGGGCTTAGATCACTTGGATGGTTAACAAAATTGTAGTATAAAATCGGTTGATCAATTGGTCTTCTTGTTGTTGTTGATGTTGATGGTGAAGCAACTGTTGAAACAGAACTTGGAATAGTAGAATGTGATAATGAAGAAGTTGAAGAGTTTTGTGAATTGGTGGTGCTACTACTAGTACTGCTGGCACTAGTTGGTGAAACACTAGAACTAATGCATTGTTGTTGTAATTGAATGTTGGAAGCCAAATAATTGACATTAGAACAATCAGGTGATAATGAACATCCTTGCGCTTTTGCAATTCGAGTCAATTCCATAATAATACCTTTATAAATTGGTTTAACCATCCCCATGGCTGCCAATTTTTCCAAATTTGGTTGATCAAATATAACTGATAATGGTTGAAATGCCAAAAATGGAATACATTTTTCCCATTGATATTGAACAAATTTTGATGTTGATTCATGTTGATTGATTGCAACATGTTGAGATAATACTTCCAAAAAATCGTTGTATACACTATTATTATCTTTTGTTGGTTCAATGTTTACTAATACTTTACCGTGGTGTTCAATTTGAAATGGATGGGTATTAATAGCCGACCGAATCAACAAACTATCTACAATTAATCCTCGAACACAATTTTTTGGAAATAAACTTTCTACTTGTTGTTGTAATGTTGGTGAGATCCCGTTACTATTATCAATAAATATCAAACTATCTGTTGTAAATTGCGATAAATTTTTCATAATGTTCAAATTATTCATATCATTTCGATTTGCAAAAGATAATAAAATAACATCAAATGTGTTGGATGGATCAAAGCTCTTGACATTTTGTAATTGTTGAAAATTATTATACACATAATCTGGTTTAAAAGTGAAACATTCTGAATTGTTACTAATTGAACATCTGGTGTTGTTAATAGTCCATATTGATGATATTTCATTACCTGATTGTTGAAGTTTTGATGATAAATAAATGGTTGAAGGTGATTCACCCACTAGAAAAATTTTGTTAGTAGCTATTAATAATAATGGTTATGCATACCTGCTAGCACTCTGCTAGGCTTAAAAGTCATGATTGATTTATGTTGTTGGATTCAAAAAAAAATTTAAAAAGCGAGGGTAATTGAATAAATATAACGATTGAATAATAATTTAAAAGAAAAAAACGAGTGATAGTTGAGAAAGATCAAAAAAAATAAAATATAAAAAAATGTAACCTTCTTTCTTAAAAGTTGTATTTCTCTTTTGTGAGTTTTTTTCTTTTTTCCAACCTTTTTGATCTATACCTGTTTCGAAATTATTATTAAAGACAAAGAGCTTTTCAAAAAAATTTGGATATATATATATCAAAAACTCTGTTTATTACCTGTGGCCCTTTTCCCCCCTGATTGTTTATTGCTAGTTGATTAATATCAATAACTGTTGTCAGAACGTATAAAAAACTGTATTCGAATTGAATGAATGAATAGGGTGAGTTAAAAGAAAAAAAATTTAAAAATTTAAAAAAAATTCCAATCGTTTGGTAGGAATAAGAAAATGGCTTGGTTATTGAAGCCAGATATAGAACACAAACAACAACAACAACAAAAAAAAAACAAAAAATATTGCTTAAGCCTATTAATAAATAATACAAGCTGGGAAGTGTGTATTATAATTAATTTTTTTTTCTTTCTTGTGCACTAAAACGCAAAAATAAGGTGGTGCAGTAGTAAAGTTAACAAAAAGATCTCCCTCAGAGATCTCGTTCGCGCGCAGCCGTCCCTTTTCAAACACTAAAGTTCTAGATCTGTAGAAACTTTAAAGCAAAAAAAAGCTTAAACTAGTACAGTTGTGATGGTAACAAAGTGCCTTGTCGTATTAAAAAAAATATTAACAAAGCGCAAAAAATGCAACTTCTGTAACCGATGTACTGTATGATGATGTATATGCAAGTGCAAGTGCAATTTGTAATTTTTCGGTTTTGAAAAGTAAGGCTTAGTATCTTAATGTACTGTTGGTGCAGAATCAGTAAAACGTTTAAATAAAAATGAAACCTCCGGCGTAACAATTTAAGCGCCGCGGCAATAACCAAAAAATTCAATTGGACAACAACAACAACCGTTGCGACAAAAGTGTAACAAAAAGTGTGGGATTAAAAGAAGAAAAAGTTTACTTGTTGGTAATAATAAGATTAAGAGGAACTGGTACAGTAACAACTCTCTGGTAAGCTGTTTGCTGGGATTTTTTTTGAACAAGAAAAACAAGCTGATAATGGATGATATGCACAATGATAAAGGACTTGAAAGATCAACGGTTTGTCTCAATTCAGAATTTCGAATGGCGATTGTGCGATGCGTGAAGAGCTCGATTGGTGGTAAAATTGTATTAATAACCCTCCCCCCCAATCAATCAATAGTATTATAAAGTGGAGAATATGATATAAAAGCCCGTTTGTTTGTTTGTTTGTTTGTTTTTCTTGCTCGGTTAAAACAAAGGCTTTGTTTCTAACAAAATGTCGCTTTCGAACAATTGGTGAGGTTTTTGGGCGTTTAGTATAGAGAGAAAATAAAAAAATAAAAAAAGAGAGAGAGAGAAAGAAAGAAAAGAATAGTTTATGGCGTTAAAAAAATAAAAATTATTTGGTAATCTATCGCCGGGTATCTATGTAAACGCCATGGTTTATGATACAAGTGAAATATTCTTTGACCCTGATTTTGATATATATATATATTTAGCCCCAGCCACCGGGGGTTTTTTTAAATTTTTTTTTTACAATATTACTACCTCATGGAAGTATACCTCGTTTGATCAATTAATAAGATTATCATCTAAACCTAATAATAAGTCTTATTTTGTTTTCTCAATTATTGGTTTTCTTTTACTAATATGCTTTGCGGAAAAAAAAAAAATTAAATAAATAAAAAGATGCTTCCGGGGGGCCTTTAATCATCTAAATTAGCGAACACAGAGAAATAAACAAACAATAAATTAAAACACTCTCCACCTTTCACTTTTCTACCGTATGTGCGCAATGATTTGGTTTAACTCAATGGCTGAGCTCAAAAATTATTGAAGGGATGCGGGATATCATGTTGCAAGCTAAGTTACTAAATGGCATATAATTGCAAGTTGGATAATCTTATTCATTTTTGAAATATCGGAGAATTGGAATGCAAAAAATATTAAGAGACATGCATGAAAGGTAAAAGAAGTTTGATATGGATTTTCAAGTACTAATGAATAAATAAGCTAGTCTAACGGGGAATATTCGAATCAGATGTTGTTTTTGATTTTTATTTTAAACTTTATGCAGAAGAATTCTGCAATTTATAATGATCACAAGAATATGGAATGAAACTTACCTGCGATAGCCTTGTCTTATTATTTTACTTTTACAATGCGGGTTAAAATTTCAAGAGAGTTTGAACTTTATTACTGTAAATTCACATCCTACAATTTTAACAGGGAAACTCTATCACCCGCTTCCTTGCATTCATACGTGTCGTATTATGCTGTTCTATTTTATTTGCTGGAAATGTTGAAAATCAGCCATGGAACTTATATATAATTAGTGCTAAGATCAGTTGACGCATTGGTTCTTATTCTTTATTATTATTGTAACCGCATCTTTTATCGATAGTTAGAAAATATTATCTTAACCACTTATCTACATGTAACAGAAATAGCACCTCAAACTTTAGGCTTAATACCGATTATTATTGTGTATAAAACCGCATTTGTTTAAAAGCACAAGTACTGTGAAAGTTTATAATTAAATGTTCAAATGACAGGGCTAACTTTTCTAATCATTCATACTTGAATGTCTTATATCTTGACATTGTTTCTGAAACCTTTCGTAGTTTTTCCTTTTTAATATATATATATATGTAATTATTTGATTTTGTTCGTGAAGATTTTTTGCGAATTCATTTAACATGCCATTTTTTGTTTATTCCCATCGTTCGGCTTTGTTAACTTGCGTTGTCGCTGGTTTTTTTTTTTTTTTTTTTTTTTTTTTTTTTTTTTTTTTTTTTTTTTTTTTTTTTTTTTTTTTTTTTTTTTTCTTCTTTTCTTTCCAGGTTTTTGTTCTTCCATTGTTTCCGTGGTTGCCTAGTGAATCTTTGTCAAATATCTTTACTAATTAATGATTAACGTATACATCATGATCAATTAAGTTTATAATTAATACCAAAGCGCCGTAACTTTTAATACTACTGAGATATTCCGGATCTGGATAAGTGACCTGACGATCAAAATAATATTTAAAAAAGCATTAATTACTCAATGATTAGAGTAATTCTTAAGAAAAAAAAATAAAGGGGTATTGTTGTTTGTGATTACCAGAAGCGATAGAAAAGAAATTGTGCCTTTATATTTATATCTCAGAAATTGGAACTTGTCTGTACACTTGTACGATTAGGTTGGACACCAATTGATAGTATCGCCGATTAAGTATAAATTTTATAGTCGGCGTCCGTGTGGCTCAAATGGAGCTAAGTTGTGACTGTAAACTGTAAATATAATACAAGTGGTGGCGAAAATCCCCGCCACAAAAAAAACCGACTTGTAGATGAATTTACAGGATTTGATGGGAAAAGATATTATCTTCCACTTCTGATACGCTAATATTTATATATACCTGGAAATTGTGAGTCTTTTTTTGTTTGGAGTAAAATATACGTGATGATGGCTATCTGATGTGGAGTATATAGGTGTTTGTATCAAAACCGGTGCGGCTGTCAATGAATGTCAATTTTGCGGCGTTTAAAAGAATCCAACTCCTCCCCTGCGGCTGTGTACCGGCCGTACTTGCAATTGTTAGCTAAACAAAAATAAATTCGCTTTTCGGAAAACAACCAAGAGTTCATAAAGGTTGACATACACCCGGAAAGTTGAAATCAGTAGTATAGAGAGCCAGATGCTGATCTAAAACGTGGCGCTAAAAAAAAAAATAGGACCCCATGTTGAAAGCATGCCTCCAAGATGTGTTGGGGGTGCTTCAGGAAATGCGGCTCAAGCTCCAAACTTTTTTATTTTCTGATAATAATATAAATTGAAAACAATTACACCGGGTTGAAAGAATCTCTACCATTTTTGTGGAGAATTGGATTCTACTATTGTTTTTTGAACAATTTTTTTTTTTTTGTATTAAACTATAGACCTAACCATCACCCGTCACGGATAATCAAACCCACTTATTACCCGGGATCACACCAAGAATTCCCCCATTTCGATCCTGGGGTGGCACCAGAATAAAAAATTCTTCGCGCGGACAAAATATTTTAGCAGATGATCCAATAAGCAGCAGACGTAAAAAAGAATATTTGTCGCCTTGTTTTCGCTTTTACGTACGTTTTAAAGCACGCTTTTGTTAAGCGCTTAATAGACGCTCAACAAATTTTCTATAAATTTCCATCGTCCCAGCCCTCCCAGCCCCTAGCAGCACTATAGCTGCATGAGTCAGGCCCTTTTCGGCGCTACGAATGTAGAACCACTCAAAAAATTCACAAGTTTACAACACCAAAATATCAAAAAAAAAAAATCTTTTTTTTCCTTCTTTCCACTCTCCCTTACTACGAAGTATCAATAATAGCAAAATAATCCAACATGGTTGACCAAGAAAAACTAGCTAAATTGCAAAAAGCCACACGAATTGGTGGTAAAGGTACTCCACGACGAAAAGTCAAAAAGCAACCAAAGACTGAAGGTGACGACCAACAATTGCAAGCCGCTTTGAAGAAATTGGATGCTCAACGGATTCCAAACATTGATCAAGTCAACATGTTGCGAGAAGATGGTAAGATGTTGCACTTCCCACGAGCCACTGTCCAAGGTGCTGCCCCATCCAACACTTATGCCATCAGTGGTGTCCCAATTGTTAAGGAAATGAATGAATTCTTACCAGAAGTTTTGAGTTCTATGGGTCCAGAAAATATGGAACAATTGAAAAAGATTACTCAACAAATGCAACAAGGTGGTGGTGCCGGTGCTGGTGGTGAACAACCAGGTGATGATGAAATTCCAGAATTGGTTGAAGGTGAAACTTTTGAAGATAAAGTCGATTAAAAGCAATACTAATATATAAAAAAAGTATACAATGTTTGAAATATCGAGTTGTGTTGTTTTTTCTTTTATTGATGTAGTTTGTTATTTAAATAGTAATGAAGCTTATGAACAGTGGATGAATTGTATTTTCTTGAACAGTTTACTTTTAATAATTGTATCATTGCATTATTATTAATCTTTTTATTTTTATTTTTATTTTTATTTCATTTTTTCAGTCAAATTAAGCACATTAAACTCGTATTACCAAATCACTTGGTTCATTGTTGATTACATGTAAGGCTCTGTGATTGATCTCGTTAGTTTTACGGAAGTGAAATTTTTTTTTTTATATCTGTGGAGAAAAATTAACAATTGCTGATGAGAACGTGTCATTTTTCGGTTCCCTTTTTTTTTTTACCACGTTATATTTTTCGCACCAAAAATAATTTTATATCTGATCCTTTGACATCAACAGCAAAAAATTGACACGGCACCGGTCCCTCTCAGAGGTCGTTGTTTAAAAATTCTGTATATTAAAGCTGTAAAAGTAGTTGAGTTCGGTCTGTGAAGTGAAGCGCAGGAGGCAAGTACGCGGTGTGGTGCGGCTGTCAGTAGAAAAAAATATATTAAACCGATTTGGGAAGTTACGTTGGGTCCAACATGATCATGATAACAGCAGAACTTTTATTACAGGTTGTTTCAAGACTGAATGATTGGAGTTTAACCACAGATGTATTATTAGACTAAGCTATAAATAGCTAAATAATGCCTTTTTTGTGGTGGAGATATATTTACCATCAGATGTATGTAGGACAAAAATCCGCCCTGAACGATGTCTAAGTCTTTTTTTTTAAAAAAAAAACAGAAACAGAAACAAATCAAAATAAGAATAAAAAGGCTGCAGCGAACAAATAGCCTAAAAAATTAAAAAAGCTTTTATTCAATTATCATGTGGAAATAACGTGTACTGTACATTACACGATTATCGCGCTATCTCTACATAGTTGCTAAACCTACCCGAAATAAGTTAAAAAATATCACTCTTGTGGCAAAACTAACGCTTAAAACTAGCTTAATGTTGGCATCGACCCACTAATACGCCCTCATCATAACTAGTCTCGGAAACTTGTTTGCAATTGCGCCTCAGTCAATGACACCATAGTTGTATAATAAACTTTAAGGTACTTCTCCAACCTTTTTTAATATGTATAAAACATCGCTCTACATCCGCAAGCCGTACATGAAACGAGTACGGCCCTTCAACCAATTGCTTGGATCCTATTTTGATACAAAAGTGTCCCGTTTTATTGATTTTGGAACTTTTATGCATCAATTGGTAACTTTGGAGCGAACTCTATATTTAAGGTTGGCACGCTTAACAGAAATCTGCATGCAAGTATACGAGGCTTGGCATGTTCTATTGTGCTTATTTTTTTTTTTGTAAACTTACATATGATAAGTTTTAACGTTTTTCCAAACGCCTATATTTGACCCCACGTATATTCCGCTTCTTTATTTTTTTTTTAAGTTTTTCGTCGGATCTATAAAATTAAAGTTAATCTTTAAAAGGTGGGTTCGAGTTATTGTTTTATGTTGAGAGTTAAGGTTAGAATTCAACAGAGTCTGAGATAGCTTGCAAGCTTATGTTTACTTTAAATATAAACTGAATCAATAATCAAACATGATACATGGTGCCCGATCCAATGTTTCTCTTATTTTTGAAAATCGGGTAGTTTTGGTTTGCATGATTCAAAAAAAAAATTGAGTTTGAGTTATAAACTAAACTTCAGCCAGTCTATACAGTATCCGGCGCATTTTAGAAATCCATGAAATTAAACCAATCTGATGGAGATCAGATTTTTTACCCTATTAATCATGTTACAATCTAGTTTTTTTTGTAGATCAGATGTGGGGGATCTACGATTTGTTCAGAGGATGCGGCGCACGATCGGCCTCCTTTATAAAAAATCCCAAACGCCGTTGTTGGCAACATTACAATATAATTTACCCATGCTCCCAATTTTTAAGCATAGCGTACTTTACACGATCCAAAAATTTAAACTTCTATATTCCTGGCATACAGGATTATATATAGATTTTAAATTTCGGGCATTATCCTTTATAATCATATGACATAATAACCAGATCACTAGAAAGAGTTGATTGAATGCCGATAATAAAATAAAATATAAGGGGGCGTCCAATTTAATCGAACCTTGCCAATAGTTTAATTAAATTAATGCACAGTATTATTTTAAGATTCGGTCCTAATCCTCAAAAAGTCCCAAACAGTTGTTAACTGTAATTCGTTGCCACAAATTGTAAAAAAACAAAAAGAACTTAAAGAATTATAGTAGTGGTGGACATGTGCATATGATCGTCGTGTGAGCATATTTTTTGTTTTTATGGTGTCGTTGCAGTAAGTGTAGTGCATAAATATCGAAGTATCGTATTTAATCGTATGTGCAGTCAAAAATATCTTTCAAACTGGAACCGTGCCACGACGTATGATTCTTCTATTCGATGACATTATTATATATAACAATTTTATAAAGATTGGGTTTTTAAATACGGCGGTTATTGAAGGTTAAGGTACAATATGTCCTAGATGACACCACGCGGCATAAGTTTTGACACTGATCATTAATATCGTAGTGATGAGCTTTTACGCTTGGATAATCCGGTTTTGAAACTCTGGCCAGTAAAACAGCACGATGGGCCTATACTTGAAAATGTGCTTTAAGCACTGTTACCATAGCCTAATTAAGAGCATGCAAAAGCTCGCCTGGACCTCCCCTTCCCCTTCCCCCTCCCACCTTCCGGGGCCTTATTTTCACCCTTATTCCTTTTTTATTAAAGAAAAAAAAAAAAAAAAAAAAAAAAAAAGTCATTGGTATTTTATTGTCAAAGATAGACAGGCGGGCCGTTTCGTATCTCAGCGGTGGTCTCCCGCGTTTTGTTATTATTACAACTTAAGCATAAATAAACTGGTACGTAAACAAGCCCGGGAGCCCTGATCCCGTGGACATAATAACAATACTTTTATTTTTTATCTAGATGGATAATAAAATTATGACATATTCTTAACCTAACGTAACAAGTTAAGAGCCGTTTGTAAACCATCGCCCCTCAATTTTTTTTTTTTTTTTCTTTTCGCCAGTTTGCCGAGAATTTGGTGCTTACTCCGCTTAACATTAGAAAAGGCTGCATTAATTGCAATCTAAGATGCATCACCAAAAAATAAAACGTTGACAGCAAAAAAAAAATTATTTTTATTTTATCGTAAAAAATATTCATCGATGTCAAAAATATTATTTTCGATAAAGCAGAATAAAAAATCGCACTCAATTTTGCGTCGTTCCTTGAGTTCCATAATTTTTTTTTACAGCGATCTTAATTTATGGCTGGGGGTTGCCCTGGAAACCAAAAACACCCACTTTGTCCGAAGCACCAGCACTTGAAGTAAGGTCCGAACCAAACACGTAAAAAAAAAAAAAAAAAAAAAATTCGTAGCCATTTTGAAACCTTAATAAATAAGACTTGAGGAGATATTTTGGGGTCATTTTTTGGTTGGGTTATATATTTCTATAAAAAAAAAAAAGCCGTAGCTAAAACAATTGCTTTTGAAAAGGAGTGCCCGGCTTTGAAACTGGGTTTCTTATGCTGTCTTAAAAATATCTTTATACAAATATTGCTTTCTTTTTGAATTATGCGAGAATCAAACTAAGCATTACGTTAATAGCATAGCACGCATTTTATAATGAATCAATCTGTACAAGTATGTATATAAGAGTTATATGGGATAAGCTGGCGGATTTCTTACGTGCTATTTCTCTTATTTAATAACAAAACTTTTTTTAAGGAATGTTCTATAGCTGGCCCCAGTTTTAACAACGTATACTTATAGGTTGAAATATGTATCTTTAGTTGGAATACAAAAATATTGCCTGGGACTTCTGGCAAAAAGTAAACATCTGCTGCAAATTTAAAACCGGCTGCGCTGCAAAAAAGGTGCTTAAAATTTATGGTGCTCCCAATTCATCGCTTGTTTACACCGGAAATTATTTAATTCCAATAAAATAAAATAAAATAAACACCGATTGAACCGAGCTAAAAATTTTTTTTTTTTTTTTTTTAAATGTTTTTGAAAATCTACTATATCTTGTAAATTTTGATTCTCAACTTTCGATTTATCCCCAAATCTTATGTGGGGTATAAATGGTATAGAACGAATTTCTGGAATTCATAGATTTCGATTATAGGAATACAAACGTGACTTGGTTATCATTTGTTTGTAAAAATTGTGGATAAAGTTAGATCACGACTTTGAGATTTTCAAATTAGGCAAAAAACGTATTAAAAAATTTCCTTTTTTAATACGTAACAAAAAAAATATTTTTTGTTTTTGTTCAGCTGGGTAATGTACAGAGGTGCGGGCGACAGCGACACTGTTTAAAAATACGTAGACAACGACGTATACCCAGAATGCTTATCCTCCCCCCCCCCCCCC